>JAJJHY010004047.1:1802626-1823069 GCA_021224005.1 Drosophila setifemur
TTCTGACCTTTCATTAAATGTTTTTAATACAATTTTGATTACTTGCAGAACAAAAATGGATTTGTTTCCATTTATGAAATATATTGACCACTTTTAAATAGGAAAATGTGTTTGACTAAATCTATTATATCCATATTTATATATATATTATATATATATTATTTTCTCTGAAGTTTCAGGAATCTGAACTAGTCTAAAACTGTTTTCGACTGTCTCTCACCTGCTGCCTTTACTGGAAATCCTGACCTTCCTTTTGCTGCATTACCCGCCTTCACCGCTGAGGATTGGCCATATTTTGCCCTGGCGGCAGCACTTTCTGTGGCACCATTGCGCCTGACCACGGTCTGGACTCCGGCCCGACTGTTCGGTATCTGGGGTCCACGGCGGCTCTGGAGAGAGGGCACTGAAGGAGGAGTAGGATGCTTCACCATTTGATCCACTCTCCGCTGCTCCTGCTGCAGGATATCCGCCTTGATGATCTGCTGCTGGGTGCGGAAGGCACGCTTGTAGGCCGACACCTGCAAATGTTGGGGATTGATTATATCACGTACAATCTCAAACTGTTTCCCACCTGAGTGGCACTGGCCACCAGCAGCTGATTGGCTCCCTTGAGATGGGCGGCGGGCTGGTTCTCCAGAGGCGGTGGTGGTGCGGACGAGTCTATGGCCCCGGTCCTGAGATTCTTATCCATGTTCCGCTTCTCCTCCCGCTTCACATCGATGGTGCTGCGCCACTGGGATGGCTTCTTCTCCAGCTTATCGTCGGCCTGTTTGCGGTAGGATCTCTTGGGTGCTTTGCCGGCCGGAGGCAGGACATCCAGGATGGGCTGGGCAAAGGCCTGGTGGCTGGAGCGACTGATCAGATTGGAGGAGACCCGGGTTGCCTTGGCCTTGGCCTTGGGCTTGGCCTTCGGCTTCGGTTTGTCCACCTGTTTGTCCTGCTTCTTCGCGGTAGCCCGGCTTTTCACCGGCTTCTCAGTTTTGGGCTTTTTCATGACCTTAGCCATGGCCCTAACCTGCCGGAGAAGGGGCAAAGGATCACGTTTCAGTCCTTGCAGACTACGCTGCTGCAGCTTCAGTCGATGCACCGGTGCCAGGTTCACCCGGTTGGGTCCCTTGCTGCGGGAGTTGTCCGCCGGAGTAATCTTGGAGGCTGATCCGGGAGTGAACCGTCTCGCAGAGCGATTCAGGTAGGATATGATCGGGGGATCCGCCGGAGGTGCTGCCCCTGAACTTGAGCTCAAATTGACTCCTCCCAAAACATCCCTCCAGGTCTTGGACTCTGCTGCTCCCCTCTTGCTAGTTGATCCGGATGCAGTTGCTCCCCAAGGAATGGTTGATTGAGATGGCCAAACTGATACCGAACTTCCTTTCCAATTGTTCCTCGAAGTTCCTGAGTTTTGCCTGAACTGTATCAGATTGTATGTACTGGATCGTCGGCTTGCTCCCTCCTCCTTTGACCTTCCTCCTGAATTTCGATCTGGCAGATGCAAACATAAGTAAATACCATATATACATCGATATATATTTTAGTAATCCCTACCTGCGTTCTCGGCGAATATTTCTGCCCATGTCGATGGCCGTGGCTTGGACTTGAAACTGCTTCCCGACTGGCTGTCCAAACTGGATCCCCTTTGACCCGGTCTGGTGAAGGGTTGTGCGAGGGCCGGGAGTGGTATCTCTGGAGGCGACCCCAGCTCTTTGTCCGGTGTCTCTAGGCTGCGACTCCTCTGGCGGTGATTCGAGTGCAGGACATTGTTATAGCCCAGATGACGGGGTTGCTCTTCCACCTCTGACCTCCGTGGGGCTCTGGGGCTCTCCATCGTTCGAGGACTCCCCTCCTTATGACCGGGGAGCCTTTTCCGGCGATCGAAGGCCAAGTCGGTCACCGGTCCGTCCGCGAAGTGGATGTACTTGAATTGTTTGATGCGATCGCCAAAAGTCTGGAAGCGGAAATGCATGTCAATGGGTTGGTTTTCATTTGCGTTTCCTTTTCCGGTCCCGCTTCCAGTTCCGCTTCCGCTTGCGGTCCCGCTTCCGCTTCCGAGTCCGGCCTCCAGGAGCTGACCCAGCTCAGGAAGGACTCTCGTTGCTGCCCCCTCGTCCTTGGGCTCGATCACCGAAATGCGACGCTTTAGTCTATCGTCCAACACCATCAGATAGTCGGCCTCGCCTTTGGGAACTTCGATGGCCTTCGCCTGGAATGGGGAATATTAAATCCGGTTTTGGACACCACACCAACCATAAGATGTATACCTGCGCGGTCTTGTGCATGGCATCCATGTGGTGCTGCCTGCTCGGAGGCATCTGGCGCACCAGCCAGGAACCCAGTCCCGGGGCCGAGGGACGCGGAGGCAGGCTGAGGGAGCGTGCGCTGAACAGGCCCATGTCCAGAGGACCCGTCTCCGTCACCGCCTCCGCCTCCGCCTGCCTCCAGTCCGTCGCCGTTCTGCCCGGCTGCAGCGTTTGCTTCTTCCTTCCGCCCCTGGCCATGCTCCTCCGGATGCCTCGTGGCCCCAGCCTGCCCATGATCTCCTCCTGCGATGTACCGCTGCTGGCGCTGGAGCAGCTAGAGCTGCTGGCACTGAGCACCGACTGTCCGTAGACGGTGTAGGGCTGGGCGGCGGCACTGGCCAAGCCAACACTCCCGCCCCCTCTCCCTCCCACTCCCACTCCCGCTCCCCCTCCTGCAACCACATCGCCGCCCGTTGTGGACATGGAGCGGCGTCGGCTCGCCTGGATCACCGTGTGCATTAGTTGGCCGGAGTTCGTCGAGATCGCCCGGTCCACCTGCAGGCGGTGACTGCGCGGATAATTATCCGACGGAGTCGGCTCCTCTTTCTTCAACTTGCGCACTGGACCCGCATTCTCGTGCCGCTGACGGACCTGGCGATTATCTGGAATAAATAATTAATAAATTAATAAATTAATATTGGTCTTTTCGTATCGCACATCAAAAGAAACCTCCCACTAAATAAATAATAATAACATAATTGGAACAAATAAAAAACAGCTAATTGAGTAGAAATGTCAATAACATTTCCAAATTGAAAAGAAGGAATTTAGTATCTATAGGATATAGTGAACTGATTTCGATTAAGCTTTTTCTAACAAAAAAAATAGTTCTAACAGGCCTATTGTTTCCTATTAATTGTTTATTAAAACAAATATCTCCTATTGTTTACTGAAAGACAGACACAAAGGATGGGAGACGCATCCTTCGAAAATAAGTTATAGATCATAAATAATTAGATACAATTTTTATTACAACATTAAATAAATAAAACAAAAAATGATGAAACTAACAATAGTAACAAGAATAAAAAGCAAAATATTATAGATTAAATATTTATATTATTTTAAATTTTTCCAAGCATATAGTTAAATGCGCATTTAATTATAAGATACCTTCTCGGAGTGCGTTTAAAAATGATATAAGGTAAATAAATTAACATTTCCTAGATCCCCTTTTGGCTGGTTTGGTTAATAAACAAATAATGGAAACAACGCCTGAAGGACTGATAGACTCACGTTCGGAATAGGGTAGCACGGAGGCGCTGCGCTCGTAGTAGTTCCTCACGGCGCTCTCGTACAGCTCACTGGTGCTCCGGAGTAGCCAGGGCTGCATCTGGGTGTTGGCCCGGATCAGGCGATTGAGCTGTTCGGGCTTCATCCTCGATCCTCGCATGGGGAGCTGCACTCAACGGGGTCCCTCTCCGATGAACTGGGACTTGCGAGTCCGAACCGGGGACGGCGGCAACTAGTATGTGCCGGGGGCTAAATCTTTGTTATCTTTGGAATAGGCTCGATATTGTGGCCTATGTGGCCTACGGGTCGCGAATAATTTTGCTACGAAATTGCACCGAAACGAATATAATATTTGAATTTTTATTTGCCTGTCGTTCAGACCTCAAAAGTGGCTTGAAAATTTTTTAAAACAAGTGGCGTGGAAACTAATGAGGCGAAAATGTATAGAAATAGAGCTGACTGTCGTGTACTAAAACATGCCGGTTTTTTCCAAAATATTTGTCTGTATTCATTCAAAGACAAACAACAAAAAACAAAAAAACACACGAAACTGAAGTCTCACGTAGGTTAAAGCCAGGTAAAACAAAATGTCTAATTTCGAATGCTAACAAATTGCCGACATAACAAACTGGGGTTCCTTGGGTTAAATCATAACTTGCTGCAAAATTAATCTTCATATTATAGGGGTTGTTCTATTCTAACACTATAATTATATATATATATTATATTAGTTAGGAACAGCAGTTCAATAAAGTCCCAGGACAATCTTCAAAATCGCTGTACTATATTTTTTATTTGTGCATAAATTGAGGCTAACTTTGACAAAGAATTTGAAACTTCTTGGTTAAAAATTAAATTAAATACAATTTATTACCTTTATTTATTTTTTATAATTTTAAACCTCTATTTATTTGTGAATTTCCCACATTTAGTTATTTACAACATTAAATTTAAGGCAATGAAATGCTAATGTCAAATTCTTACAAATTTAACTCGCATTAATCCGAAATCAATCCCCGGCGTTAATGAGGGGCTCCATTCTGGTGAATCTGGTGAATCTGTGACTGAAAAGCACACAAACCAACTGCCCGGAGCTTGGGAGAGAACCCCCCCCTCCATGGTAATCCCCTTGACCGAAATGGACACCATTCATCCTATCAACTTTGGGGCCGGGAGACCAGCGTAAACCCGTAACTTAGTTGTATAATTATGTATGTTTCAATCAAATTAGCTCACACCGGGCATACATAATGCACTCCTTCGCATTCGTTAGTCAACGCAGCTAATTCCACTCCCCTCTTAGTCCCCAGCCCCCTCCCCAATGTCCTCTCCTTTTCACCAGCCATGTGACATTGATTTATCAGCGGCTGTCAAAGTGGCTTCATCCGTCCCGGGCCCGAGCCCAATTTGGCCCGCAGGGCGTGGTCAAGGTAAAAATGTAATAATTAGCCGCAGTGATGTGATGATGTTCGGTGCGGGACACTCCCACCCGGGGAGGGGGGGTCACCTGCCCCCCTCTATCCACCCAACCAGGTGCCCTCCGCCACATTCAGCTATATCTATATGTATCCCAGATAGCCAACTCGATTTTGAGCTTGGCCAGCAGCAATTTGTCAAAGTTTGGCCTGAAAAATGAATGCTGGTCGCTGGTCGATGGGTGCACTGGAAGAAAATTGTCCTTGTTGTTGAATCTGTAATTGTTATAGAACTATAATTTATCGTAGCTAAAAGTCAGTTCATCTTGTTGATTTCCATGTTATAGTAACAGTCAATAATTTCTTTAAATTCAATAACAGTTTTTATTGTTCATTTAAAAATTAAATAAAATATTTTTCCTTTAAAATAAATAATCAAAGTAAAAAATATATACATTTAAAAACTTTTAAGATTATAGAGCACTGAATTTTTTGAAGTTGTTCAACCTAACAAATGCATTTGCAAAGTTAGTTACAACAAAGTATTTCGATGATGTTTAATTAGATAGATTTTATAACAATAGCGCGAAGCCTAAAAATTAATCAATAATTTTTTCGAGTGTACCGGCTTGGCCATCTGCTGGAGTGGGTCTGGCGGTTGGCTGGTTGAGTGCGTGTGTGGTTCAATAGGGCTCCCTGGGCGGTGGGCCGTTGGTTATGAGGGAGGGGAGTGGCGAGCCCATCGGTTCACCAGTCCATTGATGATGTTGTTTGCTTGTTTGTTATCGCCACCCCACCGAACCACCGCACCACCCCACACCACCCAAACCACCACACCACCCCACACCCCACCGCACCACCGATATTCAGCAGCCCAAAAATTGCGAGAAATGCAGAAAAACGGGGGAAAGCTCGGACTCCGGCCAGCAGGAAACCCGAACCGGGGGACCCATAGACCCGGACATGGTCCCGGAGACCCGTGCCCGTGCCCATACCCATGCCCGTACCCGTATCCGTATCCGCATCCCAAAACCGGAGCAGCTGCATCTGATCCCTGGCTAAATGCATTGCGTGCGCACGAATGCAAAAATTGATTTTAATTCAATTACAGTGCGTAATTTATGCATTGCTAAAATCCACCACAAAACCCCCATCATTCCTTTTCGTTGGGATTCGTCCTCTCGTCCCCACCCCCTCCCGGAGGCGGCTCTGGCAAGGATCTCATTTCTATGTCCATTTACATTTCGGCCTCTGGCTTTCGGCTCTGGCTTTCAAAAACACATAATTCCATTTTATGTTTCTTTTTTTTTCGGGCGAGAGTTTCATATTTTGTTTAATCTTTCGTAAGGGATTTAGTGGTTTTCAATGGACTACAAAATTTATTCGATTTGATTTATTGTTAACACATATGTTTATCAGAAACTGAAGCATATACTTATTTTGTGTAATATATAATTTTTGGGATTAATTGATTTAAATATTATTTGCTTGCCAACACATATTCCTATAAAGTTATATTATATAAAGTTGTTATTTTCCTACTAAAAATATCATGAAACATTTATGTTCAAACTGTAGAAAACATCACATTATTTAATTAATTAAATTTATTAAGACTCTAAATTTGTATTTCCCTTAAAAAGTAATAAAAGGGTAATTTTGTTTCTATTTAAACAAATCTGTTGAATTAACTTAATTAATTGACACATCATTAACTAGCTTCCATTTCTACCCTTTTTTTTATTTGCACATTTTTTCGGCTTAGGAGTCGGAAAATCGGAGGAAAACCCGTAAAAAATCCGAATTGAAAACTTTGGCACTCTAATTTCTCTTGTCTCAGGTCCACGGAAAATATGTTGAAAGCTTTCCCCGCTGCCCCTGCCCCTCCCCCTCCCCCCTCTCCAGTGGGTGTTGCTCTTTCTGTCTCTAAGCTGCCACATTAGCAAGTGAGGTGCAAAGTTTACGAGTGTCCTTTTCCACATCGCCTCTTGTTTTTGTTGTTGTTTTTGTTTTTGTTGTTGTTCTTGCTTTTCCTCTTTGCCTCCGCTTTTTTGTTGTTGTTATTTTTTATTTTCGGTGTACCCTGTAGATTTTGGGTGCCACCACGAGGGGATTTTCAAATTTATTTCAGGAAATGTTTGTTATTAAAATGTTGCGTACAACATATACATAATTATAAAAAATATACATTTTTGCTTTATTAATATTTTTATTTTTTGAAGCAAGTATAAATTGCATATAATATTTATTTTTGTTTAATTTGAAGGGTTTTATCATGAAAAAATATTCTAATATTTATTTATATATAAAACAATGCGCTTTTTGGGTAATTCGATTTAGTTTATGTTTATGATTTCCAAAAATTATCAAATTTTATAAAACAATGCGCTTTTTGGGTAATTCGATTTAGTTTATGTTTATGATTTCCAAAAATTATCAAATTTTTTTTTACNAATTCCATATAATATTTATTTTTTGTTTAATTAAAAGGGTTTTATCATAAAATTAATATTTATTTACACACGGTTTTTGGGTTATTAGATTTTCCTTATGTTTATGATTTCCAAAAATTATCAAATTACTCTATCCATTTTATATTTATTTTATTAACTTATATTACTTTTAACTTTACTTTAATAAACATTTAATATATTTATATACATTTAAAATGAAAAAAAAATTACACATAAACATTCAATTCAACTACAAATAAAAATTCCAATATCGAAATATATTTCCGAAGTCATCATAAAGATCATTTTTATGTTTGTGATAATTATAGGGTATCGTGTAATTCGATTTGTTTTGTACTTTAAGTCAGCCTTCTGTCAGTTAAGTCTGCTTATGTCTGTAGTTGAGCCGTTCCTTCAGCATGTTGTTGCTGTTTGTTGTTGTTTGTTGTTGTTGTTTGTTGCTGTTTGTTGGGTTTTTATGTTTATTGCTGTTGCCGTTGATGTTGTTTGTTATGATTTTGAGTGGAAATGATGATGAGAACTTGCTTCGCCCGCTGTCGTTTCCTTTCCTTTCCGTTTGCCGTCGGTGAAAGAGAGTGGCAAGTGCATCTGAAAAGGTGACAAACAGCTCCTGTGTCCTGGTGTCCCTATGTCCTGCGTCCTGTGTCCTTCCGGCACTTCGCGTCAATTCTGTTGGACGTCCGTCCGCTGTCTGTCCCTGCGCACTGGCCTCATTAAAATTGACATTCATTGCATTTGGGCAATTAGTCTAATTGACTTTTAACCAGTTCGCGCCACATGTGACCCACTCGGCCCGTACATTTTCCTGCATTTTCAATGAGTTTTCACGCGTTTTTTGGTGGGGCGGGTGGTGAAGGGGGTGGGGCATAATTATGTGGATTCAGGTGGCCTTCCAAAAACACATAGCTAAATTAAACCGCACTTATTGGGTCATTATTTTAATTGAACAAGATTTATTAATCGCAAGAACTCTAGTTGAATTAGGTATTTTAGATTGTATTTAATATGGAACAATTGGCCATTTGGAAATGAAAGGAAAGGAGGATTGGCTCTTGTTTCTAATATATTATACTATATATATATAGGTATATTAATACCCAGATTTAACCGGATGGTTTCTGTGGCAGCTTATTATCTTACACTGCAACAAAGTTATGCGCTCTCTATGTGTAATTTTTGTTCCCAGTTTAATGCAGTTTTTAACTTAAAGTTAATAAATAATATAAACCCATGAACATTATTAATTTGCGTAGTGAAGTGTCTGGCGAAGAGGAATCGATGGGATTACAGGAAAGTGAAAACTGTGATAAGGATCAATCAACTGAGTCCTGTGGTCCGCTTTTTTTTTTTACCACTTCATCTGCACTTCGTCCTTCGGGCAGACTCTCACACTTTGGCTGGACGGGATTCGGATTCTGGCCCAGACCTTGTCAGGACTCTGACAACAGAGAGAGAAAAGAAAAACCGCACAGGAATGTGTACAAGGAGAGAGTCGGGGGAAAGCTGCAGCTACGCGAAATGGCTGCGAAATGGAGATGAATGATGTGCGGGGGATTTGGAAACAGTTGCCACATGGCGTTAGTCAAGCTCAGGGATGCAAGTCAACTGCGCTTAGCACTGCACTCACTTTAAGGGGGGGTGGCAGGCGGAGGAAAAGCGCGGGGAAAACCCTGGGAAAGCCCTACCGACCGACCACAAAACAGTCAGTCCATCTCTCTGGCTCACTGCAGTCGCTCATTCATTCATTTACCCAGTCAGGCATTCATTCATTTCCTTGATTATGTTTCTTATCAATGATAAATGAATGCGAACGTTGCGAGGGCGAGGAGCTCTCAAAATTGCTCTCTAAACTGGCTACCAAAGTGAAAGTAAAACCAGCAGGAATGCCTTTTCTTGGCTTTTTTGGCTTTCCCCGAAAACTTGGCGAAACGGATTTCACTTCGATGGAGTCGAAACGAATTGCTGGATTACCTCAATCGGAAAACTACAAAAATACAATGAGTAAATTGTGAAAATTATTACATTTTTATATGGCTTTAGCGGGGGTCAAGAGAAATGTTATTCATATTTACAAAATATATAAAGGGTTCTGGGTAATTTTTGTTATATTAACAAATTATGTAGCTATTGGATTAATTGTAAAATAAAACAATCAATATTTATTTAAAACATTAATTAAATTAATACCGTCATGCGGGAAGAAGTTGAAAATAATGTAATAATAAGTCATTTTCAACTGAAAGTTCGACTGTTTTACATATTTAAATACTTTAATAGAATTAAGCTAAAAAAAATAAGACACACAGAATAAAATAAATCAGTAGATTTTATTTTTTAATGCTAGTTTTATAGTTTTTAACTCAAAATAAAACCGCTTAAATCGCTCAAATAATAAGCATTCTTGTTTAATTCGACATTGAACAAAGTGGCTGCGAAGACATGTCTGTGGCCGGCGGAAGCCTTTGAATCCTTTTTACCAGGACACACCTATGGGAAATCGACATGCCCTGCCCTTCGCCACACATCACAAATCCGAAAGTTGGTGAGGCGAAAGCCAAAAGGGAAAACGAGAGTCAAGCGCAGCCCAGGACCCGTTCGGTTTGAACGGAATGGAACACAACCGAATGGAAGCCAACAGCCAACAGCCAGCAGCCATCCTGCTGCCACATGGCCAACCCTTTCCAGATCCTCCAGCTTCTACATCGCATAACCCGATCTGGACCAGCCCAAGCCAATCCCATTTGCCGAACACTGAACATAATTCTACGCATTTAAATACAAAGCGAGGGAAATGTATTTAATTTAATTATTAATTGTAAAATAATTGCTTCACTGATTTTTAATTAATTTTTGTTGTTCTTATAGAGGAGTAATATTTTCAATGTGCATTTAAATGCTATAAAATATTTATTTTGCTATGGATAAATATATATTTTAACGTTACTGAATTTCTGTAAGATGATGATGTAGTTAAATATGTTATTTAATTTATCAATTTATATATTTCATAATTATCATTATGATAATTTATCATATTTTAATTTGTTGATGTACAATAAAGGTGTAATATTTTATTTATGAATTTAAAAGCAATAGCATATATTTATTCTTCGTTGGGTAAATATATATTTCCCCTTTTAATTTAATTTTCACACAATTTCTATATGATATTTATAATTTATTTAATATTATATGTGTGTATAAGTATTATTATTTTTATATATAATTTTATGTAATGCAAAACCACATAATAACCATATAAAAATTATTAATTAAATACTTAAAATAATTACCTAATTACGAGGCTTAGATTACACATTCCTTATATAATTACCCATTTTTCTCAGTGTAAAACTCATTCACCCGCCATCACTTGATTGCCGCAACGACTTTGGAGCGCAAAGTTCTTTGTGGTCAGGCATGCGATGGGTTAAAGGGCCTTTCGTGGGCCATGGGGCTGGGTCTGAGGATGGGTCTCGGTCTGGGTCTGGGACTGGGACTGGGTCTGGGGCTAGGGAGGAGCGTGGCATGGCCAAAATTCTCGCCGGGAATAAGCCAACGGTTGCGGGGACTGGCAGGGGGGGAGAGGGGACGGTATTGGCCAATTCAAGTGGGCGCTCGGCAATTTTCCAGCACTTTAGAAATAAAATTTTTAACAACTCGTCGAGGCGGCCGCTAAGTGCGTCGACGCTTAAACTCCCCAGAGAAGAAGGAGAGGGGTGGGGTGAGAATGGGGACCTTTCCGCAGGTGCGGTTACACTGCCCAAAAACCCAAAAAATGTAATGCCCATAAAATATAATTTAATGGCCATAAAAAGGCAATCGGCTGCACATGGAAATCATCAAAATCGTCTTTACATGTTCACAGCATTTCAATGTCTTCGGAATTAAGTGTGGCGCTTCGAGGAGCCGATTAAAATGTGTTTTATTTGTATTTATATATGTATTCTATATATTGTACTTCATTTCGTATTTTAACATGTTCCTAATAGGGATTTAATGCTATATAATGGCTCTATGTTTTGCTTTTGGAGGCAATCAATACTTCATTTGCGTAAATGTAATTAAATCAAAATTGTATACAAATATTCTCCAAATGGATTAAAGTAACTATTTAATATTAACTTAACTATTTAAATTCATTAATTAATCAATTAATCAATCAATTAATTCATATTAAAATTCCAACTAGCAATTGAGTTAATAAATCCACAATTACCTCTCTTAAAATGTTTAATTTTATTTCTAAATTTCGTATCTACTACTTGTAATTCTGTTTCAAAAATTGTCGCTCATCTTGACTGCTATTTATTTTGTGCCAGTGTAGAGGTCACCTAGGAGGAAGGCCATGTTCCATTCCTTGACCTTCTGGCAGCTGAAAATCCCGCTCGTCGAAAACTTTTGCCATGCAGCTAAAATATGCAGAAAGCAGAAGCAACGCCATCAGCCATCGTTATCCTTATCCTTATTTCCATCATCGGCAAGGCACGGACCTCGGCGTGGCTCCAACATCAATTACACACACATTGCAACATGTGCCACGCCCACGACCAGGCAGCTCCTAACCAGGCAGCCCACCAAACCCCAATCCCCCAATCCCCAATCCCCAATGCCATCCCCTAGGCAATGGCCCCTCCTTTGCTTTGATGGGCTTGGCGATGAATTATTAAATTCCGAGTGGGGGTGCATTTTCTTGCACCTCGACGTAATTATGTCACGCCAAGAGTTAATAGATGCCTTTGGGATGGGTTAAGTCCTGTCCGGCCTTATAAGGCATCGATTGTCCTTGTGATCCTGCACTCCCGCTGCTCCTGCTCTCTGCTCCTGCTGCATTATTTATGCCAATTGACGTTGAATAATTAGCCTTCCCTTTTTGCCGGGCTTAAAACTCTCGTTCAGGTTCGGTCCTATCCCCTTCAGCCGGACGGCTCTGCTTTGGTAATTTGTGATATATGACTAGTCAATGGCGGCCATCAATATTTCCTGGGCTAATGACTTGCAGCGTCATGGCTTCAAAATAAAAAAAACTTATATATATATATATACTAGTATGTATTTCTAAAAAAAATATTAAAGGGAACAGGGAACAGGAAAAATGAAAATGCACTCGGGAGGTCATTGAAAGGATAATGACTCTAATGATGACCCAAATGACAACGCAGGAAAATCAAGGAGGCCATGGCTATTAAAACATCCAGCTAACCATTAATCGATTTTCGTACATCTAACATATATATATGTGAGTATCTATATATCTCGGCCGTATTTGTTCGGTGCAAATTAGTGGAAAATACAATTTTAATTTTTAAACAACTCACTTCAAACAAATTCGATGGACAAGAGGCAACTTTTCCGCCACCCCCCGCCCCTCTCTGGCTATCACAATCAAACGGAATGCGAAAATCTGCAACCGCCAAGGAAATGGGAAATGGAACCGGAAAAATACAGCACAACATGGCAAAAAAATGTTGCGAAGAAAATGAAATGAAAAAAAGGAAACGAAACGAAACGAAAGAATCGGAAAAGTAGGAAAAGTAGGGAAAAGCGAGGAGAATGAATGGAAGAACGTAGTAAGCCCAACATGCTAGAAACTCTTTTTGGGTTTATGTTCGCCGATACTCTTTCGAAAGGGGGTCTATCGATTTCAACAGAGTGGAAAATGAAAATGATATTCGAAAAATGGTAACTGATAATACAGATTTTATATATATTTTTTTAATTATTGTATAAATATCTATAACAAAATTTATATTTATTATATTGCTTAGAAAGTGTATCTGTTCGCTCAAAGGATGCTTTCTACTTTCGTATTTTATTTTCGGTGTTTTGTGAGAGTTCCTTTTTACTCAGTGTCCTGTGTGTGTGCGTGTGTGTGTGTGTGTGTGTGTGTGTTTGTTTTGTGAGAGTTCCTTTTTACTCAGTGTCCTGTGTGTGTGCGTGTGTGTGTGTGTGTGTGTGTGTGTTGTGATGTTTCTCAATTTCTATATTTTACTTTTCGCTTCTTTTATTGATGCTGCCCAGCGCAATAACTGTTCACTTGTCTTCCTCTTCCTGCTGCAACAACAGACACGCACACATACACGCGCGCCAGGCGAGTAACGGTAACGGTACNCCTACAATCATTTGCCCCCTTCCCCTACCACCCTCCGCCCCCCGCCACCTTTACATTTTCATCTGCTGTCAGTCAATCAAATAAACAGATAGCTAAATGCACGTACACGAGGCAGTATGGGCCGAGTCCTGAATCCGGAATCCGGAATCCTGGCGATTGTGATTCGGATTCCGGTTTACAACAACAACAACAACAACAACAAGAAAAATTGCTTTCGGTCAGCAGTTGAGCCAACAGGTTTGGCACTCAAGGAAGGAAGGGGACACTAATAATGGCCAAAGGCTTGGAGTTGGCCCCAAAGTGGACACATTCCCAGGTCGTATAGATCAAATAAAGCTCTTCACCTGCTGTAGCACCTAATTTAGGGAATTCGTCCAGGGAATCCTTTAAATTCAGCTAATCGATGTGTTAACTTTGGCGGCTCAGGGAAATGCGATTCAAAGACTCCCTTTGCCTCCCTTTCATTTTGGAGAGTCCTGCGAGGGCTCTATGAAAAATGGGAATAGATCCATTAACCTGTTAACCAGGGACGGAGTCCTTTCCCTTTGGAATTGCGTTTAGTTAGTTGGTGCAAAATTCCTGGGAGCCTTTTCTGCCCGGAACTTTTCGGTGCGAATTTTAAATGCAAACGCAGTTAAGAAAATTGCCACCTGATAGAAAAGTCAACAGGACGGCCTTTGTTAGTTCAGCGGAAAAAGGAGAATAATAGAAGATGAAGGCGTGGCACGTACTAGCCTTCTTCTCAGTCTCAGTCTCATTCTCTCCCTGACTCTCTCTCTCTCTCTCTTTGGGTGAAATCTCCGGCGTTCTTGGCTTTTCTCTACCTTCGCCCTTCAATTGCGGACTGAAGGTGAACAAATTGTCAAAGGCGTCAAAGTGAAGTTGCCCCTTAGGACTCACATTTTTGTCCTGGACCTATCCTCCCTTACACAGGGAAAAATTATAAAAATTCCATTATATTTTATATGCGAAAAGTTGCAACGCTACTTTTTTGTTGAAAAGAGGAATTTAATTCGTTTTATTAAAGAAACTTCAACGTTGAAAAAAGGTTTAGAATGCTTTTAAATTTAGTTAGAGAGCTCCATAGTAAACAATTTAAAAATACATTTAAAACACTTTTAATTATAAAACTAAAGAGGAATTTAGTTGTGCAATTATTATTTAGTTTTATAAAAAAAAACTTCTACGCAACAAAAAGGCTCTTTAGTAAAAAATAAAATAAAATTACATATAAAACACATTTAATTATAAAACTAAAGCTGCAATCACTCAAACTTGGCTTTCAGCTAAATTGTAAAAATATCTTCTTGATTGACTAATTGACTAATTATTGAATTAGTTTTGAAAATTAAATAAATTCCTTATACATGTATTCAAAAATATATTATGTATATTTATTTATTTTATGCTTTTTTTTACATTTTGTTGTTGTTTATTCTGAAATTTACTTTCGAGTACTTGGAACTAAGAAATGTGTTAATCAAAATAAATTCTGAACATTGTAGAATTGTAAATAATTGTTTTAGGTTAAAACTTGCAGCCTTTCCCTTTTTCTTACTGTGCATCTGCTGTAAGTTTAGTTTATGACACTGATTTCGCTTTCACCTCTCGTGTATTTTCTTTGTTACTGCTTCGAATCGTGGGCCAGATTACGCATACGACGCGTGTGTCACGCATTTTTTAGGAGGGTGAAAAGAGGGAAGGGAAGGGGAAAGGTGAGTTTGTGTTGTTGTGTTGTGTTTGGAGCTTCCTCCACTTGGTGGATCAGAGTTCAGCTGCGTGTGTGGTTCGCCTCTGTTGCCTTCAAAAACGGAATTAAATGCCTTTGATTTATTTATTTATTGCGCAACGTCTGCGTAACGTCTCTCCCATTCGGTTGGTGGGGCCAAAAAGGGGCGGCCCTCGCTGAAAAAGGGGGCGCGGCTAATAGATGGAAAATTTTAAAAGAGCATGCTGGCAGTTTCTTTCAGACAACCATTTGTTGGACACTTTTTTAATATGCACATAAATTATGCAGCTCTGGTCAAAGGGAAGTTAATGGAGAGGTCAGCCGAGAAGGAGCAAAATATCATGGACATGGGGTTGTGTGAGAGGTGAGGAGTAAGTTGATCATTTTTTTAATACACTTTCAGAGGGTACTCGAATTTTGACCACAGCGCAGATTGATTCCTATCTATTAAAATCGGAAAACTATGCCATAGAAAAGAGGAAAGAAATGGCTCATAGGCCAGGAGTTTTTCAATAGAATTCATTCTTGGAAAATATACTATCATAGACATTAAAGCCCATTTAAAATATATAACAAAATCAGACCACTATATCCTAAAGCTGCAATATAAACAATCAAATGGTTTCCCTTCTTTTTGTATTTTTTATTAGTTGCTTAAAGATACTTCCTTAATGAAATTCAAATCTGATACTCTTTGACCTATGGAAATTAAACAAATGTAAGTTTTCTAGCACAAAATATTTAAAATAAATATACGCACCGCGAAATAAATGTATTATTAATTTGATTACTTTACTTATTATTGTAAATTGTTTTTTTCACTCTTATTGACTTTAAACGTTTTGGGTAAGAATGTTTGTTATTTTCATTTATTTGCATTTGTTTCATTATTTTACTTTGCAAACAATTCTTTCAATAATATTTTGCCAAAGATTTCGTACGTGAATGGGGATTAACTAATTGGTTAAATAAAATCACAAAACTCTTAAGCCAGAGATGCTGTTCGTATTATTGGATAGAAACCGATCGACCGTGGTATTTGTGGCATTCGAAATGCAATGCACTGGATCAACTGCGTTCCTTTGGCACATCCTCGCACAGCCTCGTTTCCAGCTCCAGAGGCATCATCATCATCATCATCAGCATCAGCATCATTGCTAGTATTTTGGCCGCACCTGCGGGTGTGTCATAACTTTGTCAAGTGCCACTCAACACCAGCACACACACACCAGCACACACACACACACTGGCTACCCACACAGATGCAAAAGGCACGGAGAGCCAGCCAAAGTGAAATCAAAGCCTAAAAAAAAAACAAAACGAAAAATGGGGAAAACGAATTCGCGCCCAGTTCAAAAACCCGTAAAAAAAAAACAAAGACCAACCTGCTTCGAAGACCAAAGTTTAGGATACCCTCTCAAATGGCCCGATTAGTTATACAGAAGCTATAGGTTTATAAGTCCCTTGAAATCGTATTTCAAATTTGGATCAACTTGGACAACTTGGTAAAGGCAATTTGATGCTTTTCCAGAATTTGTATCTCCATTATAGGATCGGAGTTACTGCGTTGCAAGCTTCTGAGCAGATCTATCATACCCGTGGCAAGGTTGTAAAAAAAAGTGAGGGCAACCAACCAACTGAGCAATGTGAGATGTGGAGCAGCGACTACAACAACAACAACAACAACAACAACAACAAAAAAATGCCAGACAAGAGCAGCTGGGAGAGCGTGGAAAATGCGGAAAACGTTGTGAAAAGTGGCAAGCGTTGAGGAGCAAAAAGAGCAGCTCGGGGGCTCTTGGGACGAGGAAAGTTATATATGAACACAGATGTGAAAAGGCAAACGCTCCTGATAATGAATAAATACATTCGGATAGGGGAACGGTTTGGCTATGGGCCATGGGCTTGTGGTTTTATTAACCAGTTTAGCTACTCGTAGTTCCTTTTTATTTATTCAATCTTCTAGTTTTCATGGCCCATATAATTCACTTTTTCCATTTCAAGTTTCATTCTAGTTCTTTAAATTGCTTCCATCGTGTTTTGTGTGCCCTTGCAAAAGGGTATTCGAATTTTCACCACAAGTTTGCTTTGCAGTGAGGGACCAATCTCTGACTCTTTAAAGTATATATATTCTTGATCAGCATCACCAGTCAAGTCGATCTAGCAATGTCCGTTTGTCCGTTTGTTTGTCTGTCTGTCTGGTCTCTTAGTTTGCTGAAACTTTACTTAAAGCTTAATTAAATCGGAATGGTCGATATCGGAGCACTATATGACATATCTGCAAAAGGAACGATTGTTAAAATAATCATTAATTCTTTAGAAATCACTATTTAATGACTTTTCAATAATTTAAGATTTGGGCCCCGATGATTGTTAATTTTTGCTTTGTTTTGTTTGGAATTTGCAGTTGAATTTTTTTAACTTAAAATGTTATGATTTTGGTTATTTAGTTAAGATTTAAAAATATATGTTGTGTTTATAAAAACATGTATAATGCATAAATATATATTTTAATTTAAGTTCTTTTTTTATTCTAGTATGTTTGTTTGTTTAGTTTTATTTCGTTAATAATATATAGAACACTAAAAAGATAAATATATTCTGGCTGCAAATTCCTTAATAAAAATATATTAAGGAATCAAATTGTATGCGTCCCTATAATTTATTTAAATACAAGCTAATTTATTTATTATTCTATTAATGTTGTAGTATTTTTTTTTTTAATTTTTCACTACATTGTTTTTAGTTATACTATGTGTGATGCACTATTTCAATCAAACTTTTGTACTTAACTTTTCTGGCGATAAAAAAATCTCTCCCTCTTCATCTGAACTTTTATACTTGACGACTTTGTTTCCTTTTTTTTTTGTGTGTGCTACCCAAGGCAATTTTTCTCCTTATCCTGCGGTTGGCTTTCATTGCCCTTCAATTGCGCCGGCATTGGTAAAATATGTCAAACCTTTTCGTTAACTTCATGTTCAGGTCGTAAAAAGTCTGGCTTGACATGACAAAAAAAAAAGAAAAAAACGTTTGCTGGTCGCGTTTCCTTGCGCAATTTCCTGTCGCGAGTTGGGCGCCAATTATTTGGCCGGACGCAACTGCTGACATCCTTTTGGACGACTGTCATCAAAGGGGATCGATGCCTGCGCAACAGGTTGTGACAATCCCCCTGGAAATTTACCCAGCCCCCCACCCCGCCCCCTAACAAATTTTTTTATGTACCTCTTCAAGTTGCTTCGATTAAGTGAAGGGAAACTTCGTTGTCAGTCTATTGATGGCTTTGACTGCCTTTCAACACCTCAGTTGGCCAACTTTTTTTTTTGTTTTGCGCTCTATAATTTTTGTCCGTTTTAATGGCAGTTTGCATGTTGACCCCTCTTCGTACAGATTCATACCCCACGCCCCTGCCCCTGCCCCTGCCCGATGAATTGAATGCCATTATTGCTCATAGGACAAACTTTCACTTCGATTTGCCGCCAGGCTGACTTTTGACTCGGCTTTCAACCAATTAATGTCCTTTGTCTTGGTTCGCTCCCTTTCCTACCAAATTTTTGCTCGGAGTTTTATTTTTGTTTTTATTTATATGGCCCAAGATTCAGGAATTTATTGCTTCTACCTCGAACACACAACAATTTCGTACAAATAACTTGCGCAAAGTTTTGACTTTCTTGTTTGCTTTTATTTTGGCAGCTACCCTCGAATATTATGGTTATAGGAAATACTTTTGGGGAAAAAAATTATCAGTTTAAATATATAATCTATTGGGTTTTTGGGTTCTTGTAGGGTTTATGTACGTGTTACCCTTCCAACAAGAGATAATTTAAATATTCTTATTTAAAAAAAAAAAACATTTTAATTTGCTTAATTGATTCGAATTTTATTTCAAAAAATATTTTATTATTGTTAAAGTTTTTACATTAATGCATGTAATAACATTATTAATACGTTATATAAATTTTCCAAATTTTTAAACATCGGAAACCTTTTTTCTTAAATTAAAAATAAATCATATATCGATTATTTCAAGCTTCTGAAAATGCTAACTCTTTCAAAGATTTTGAGAAGCGAGGCAATATTTCGTTAGCTTATTTTTATTGAATATTTAATCAACTATATAGACAATATTTGATTTTTAGAAGAGACAAATTTTCTTAATGTAATAAAAAAGACAATTCGGAACTCACATAAATACCGTGCAATAAACTAGGAATCTATCCTGCAATTCGAGTAGGATAAGAATATACAAACTAGGTAAATAATTTTCCGACAGAAGGTATCCCATAGTCTGCATCCTATTTAAATCAAATCATATTTGTTTCTGGTCATCATTGAACATTGGGTATTGGGAAACATTTTAATCACCTTTGATGGGACAAAAGCTGGGCGACTGTGCAGAAGCCATTGAATGGAGGTATGCACAAAGTTTTACCTCAAATTCGAATTAATGAAGTGCGTTGCTGTTGTTCCCCAAGGCTCTCCACTTTCGAAGGATAGACAACAGATGCCAGACACTCGAGTCATCAATTCTGCCAGCGCCAACGCCAACTCCAACTGGAACTGCCACATGCCACATGCCACCGCCTTGCCGCAGCTTCCGTTTCCTCCTCGTTATTCTCGCTTCGGTTCTCAAGTATTTGCCAGCAAAACACAACCAGGCAACACCCACATCTTAACCGCTTTTCGTTGAGCCATTAGCTTTTCATTAGCAACTTTTATGCTCGTCGATTTGCCGGCTTTTAATTAGCAAAAAGCCGCAACAAGCTAAACACAATTTCCAACTTTTTTATGGCTCCCCCCAAAAAAAAAAAAAACTGATAAGCTGAAATATGCTTTGATTGCCAGCGAGAGTACCAAAAGAACCTTATGCTAAAATGAAAGACGATCCCAGATACTGCGATTTTCAAATCGCTTTACGATGTACAATTTTAACGATTATATGTGGCCTATTAATGATGGCAATGAAATTCTACGGTGGACTGATATTAGGTATATGTTTAATTCATAAAGTGTTACCTCTAAATTTCAAGAATTTTAGGGATATTGTTAATCGACAACTTAATATTTATTAAACTCTGTTTGGTGTGGAAATAATTATGAAAGAATATAATGTTATGCGAAATAAAGAATGTAATAAAAATGGAAACAAAGCAAGGACAACACATGGCAAATTCTATATTAATTTCTAA
>JAJJHY010004047.1:1825902-1836354 GCA_021224005.1 Drosophila setifemur
GTTAGGGGTAAGGGGGGTCCATTTTCAGAGTGCTGTAAGTGGCATCCTTGAAAGTTGCGTTGAGGCGCCGCACGCAATTTGCTGCAGCAACAACAGTAACAGCAAGCAGGCAGCATTTGCACAGCCCACCGCCCACTCAAAAAAAAAAACCGAAAAAAGGAAAAAAGTATATAATAAAATCAAAACAAAGGTCATTACAGAGGGAGAGAGAAGGGGAGAGAGAGGGAGAGAGATAGAGGGAGATGGAGAGCTAGCCAGCCCGGGGCCTTACACTAAAATTAAAGCCACACATTTATGTAACAATGGGAATTACTTTTTTTTGTTGCTATATATTTAAGCTTAGTGGGTTACTTTTTTACAATATTCGTTAATTTTCTAATTCGGCTGTTGATTAATTTAAAAGATCATTTTTTGAGAGAGAGCCAAAAATTGATAAAAAAATATATCTTCTAATTAATTTGTATGGCTTAGATTCTTAATTCCTTGATTATAGATATATAGTTTTATTATATTATATATATTCTCTGGTCTTAATTTGTTAATTGCTTGCTGAAACATTCCCCTTTGACAAATTTAATTGTGTAACCCCTAGGGTCCTTAAAAACAAGTGTCAAAACCAAATAAAAATGTTTACCTACAAAACATATGTTGGGTAGTTACATGACAAATAAAATTGCTTCATGTTAGCGTTATTCCATCTTGGCCAAAAGATTCCGTTGACATATTTTTCCCGGTATACGTGTGTGTGCAAGATTCGAGCTTCGGCTTCGGCTTCAACTGGGTTTTGGGATTGGGGGACTGGAGCTGTAGCTGAAGCTGAATCTGAAACTGAATCTGAATCTGACAGGAGCTGAACCCTGGACTGCATTTGGCAGACATCTGCGACAGCCAGGAGCGCTGTAGTCCTGCCCGAGACCAGACCAGACCAGACCAGGATGTGCCAAATTGAGATAAAGAACCATTGAGAATCCAGTTGTTGGCCCAAGTGGATTGGTAACTGTCCGCAGGGGGAACTTTGGAGTGGAGTTAATCAAATGGCTGAGATTATAAATGTTTGTAATTAACGAAGTTGCTAAAAATCGAATTTAAGTCTAACTAAATCCGTTTCTATTAAAATATTTTAATATGTAGGTTGATTGTGGCCCAGTGGCTTTGGGGAAATTCCATTTCAAAACTGGGACCCCTTTGTCCATCCGTCAAAGCGTCGGCTTTTGGGATGGCATGTCCATAGGTGAGTCCACCGGGAAGCGGATGATTGAGAGACCATTAGTGATCATTACACGAGGGCCGGCAGCTGTACGTAGTTTATCCGGCAGGACACAACAAAGGCGCCGGAGTCCTTTGTTGGCTGCCACCGAAAATTATTATTTATGTGTGCGTCCTGCGAGCGAAGCTCGTCCTTTGTTCGTGTGTCTGCGGTTCGTCTAACGAGGCGCAAGGCCATATTGTTTTCAAAAAACAATAAAAGCTGCCAGGGGAAGGGGAAGGGGGGGACACATTGGGGCACATTGGGGAATTGGGGATGTTCGGGCAAGAAGTCGACAACAATTAAATTAAGTAAACTTACTTCAAATGTTATGTAAATGCACCGCTCCACCCGACGACTAATTGAGTCGTCCTTGTGCCCTTTCTTTCACTCACTTCTTGTATCCTTCCTTGAGCAGAAATTAAGTAGTGAGAAATTTGCATTAATTATTCAATCGTTGTTTAGAGCAACAAAAAGAGGTATTAAATCGGTATTAAAATTAAATTAAATTAACACTATAACCTGCATATAATCTCCCATTTACCGTGGAATGTTTGTTGTATTATTTTTTAAATTACATATTATAAAAAATGTACTTCCTTCAATTAAAATCCTTTTTAAATCATATCTTATAAATATTCAAAAATCCAGTTTTTCCCAAATTGAATCGCATGCTCGGGAATCAGAGTCAGAGTCAGGATGTTTTACGGCTTTTCCTGTTTCCCAAAAATTACCAGGACCTGCCAGCGAGACGGAGTGAAAGGCGGTAATTGGTTGGGCGGAGGTTGGAGGACCCCTTCCTCCAACCAGCGTCACTTGATCCAGGGCTCATCCCTTTTTAGCATTCACTGAATCCTAAGGGGTGGCCATAAATGATGGATGAACTTAATTTTTATTGCGCGACCTTGAAAAAAAAGCCAAAGGATCGGGATCCATCGAGGCCCGACCCAAAGTTATTAACCGGGAAATATCAATCAGCATTTTACACTAGACTGCCGGCGGATGTGTCAGCCGCCGTGAAGGACGAAGCGGGGGATGAAGGGGGGGGGCGCAGGACTAAGGACGAAGGACGGGGCTCGTTTCAGCCTTATCCTTGCCGGGCGTTAAAACAAAACATTTTAATTAATTGAGGCGGAAAATGCTGTAGCTGGTGGGTTGCCGTTGTTGTTGTTGTTGCCGTTGCCTTCGGGTTGTCGGTTGCATGTTGTCAACTCCTTCACAAAAAAAGCAAAAGCAAAAGCAAAAACAAGGTAAGCAGGGCAGGGGAAAAAAGGACGACAAAGGATCGGGGCCGGGCTTTTGGGTTATTTAGGCATTTGACGTGGAGTTGGCTTTGTGATGGGGCAAGAGGATTCCGTTCCAAGGTCCCGGCCCAGTCAAAACGATTTGCTTCACTTTGTATGCTTAATGGCTCAATGATGTGCGCGCAAGGTTCATTGGAATAAGTGCCCCAAGTATGTGCCGTATGGCACGCACATTATAATGAATTTCCCCCTCGATTTTCTCCATTATATACACATCTTTTTTTTGCGGTTTCGCGCCATCAGAAAGGGAAAAGATTGAAAAGCCGAGTTATTACCGGAGGAGGGGAGGGGGAGGAGGAGTAAGAATTGATGCGGGATAATACGGTCGGATAAGTCTGATAAGCATGATGGGATTCTGGTGTAGGTTAAGGTTGGAAGTGGAATTACATAATGATAGGTCAGGTAGAAGTAAAACAGGAGGGATTATGAATTCATTGCTAGAAAACGTTAATAATTTCAAGCTGATAATATTTGATTACTTAAAAACTATCTATACAATATAGCTATATAAAAAGGAATACCTAAAACCAATCTAAAATCTTTGAGGAGCTTGAACAGCCTTCAAATGAAAGTAATATTTCTTGGCAACTCACGTTAAATTAATTGGAAAATAAGACCCTCCTCAGGACCCTTGTCCTGGTGGGTTGTGAATCCGATTCCCATGAATCCTGTTCATGTGTTCATATTTTTCCTGCGTACACAAAAAAAAAACACAGTCAGTCATCGTTAATTCTAATTCTCATTTGGCCATCATGAATCTCCGCCGAACATTTCCGACCATTACACTGGGTCTGGGTCTCTGGGTAACATTTCTCGCTTTTTGCCTTGATCCTGGATCCTGCATTCAAGATTCGGGGGGCAAGTCCTTCAGCTAGCACCAGTCCCAGTCCCAGTCCCAGTTCCAGACGGAGACCGGGGCCAAGATAATGCAGAGTCCCGCACAAAAAGCATCAATTTGCATGCAGCTTGACCAGCCACCAACTCTCGACAGTCGAGAGTCGCCAGTGCCCAGCACATTTGGCAATGCACTGAGAGATAAAACCAAAAATTTAATTATAAAATTAAATAATATTTAAGGTACAAGTTCTAATATTTAGCTATCTTCCATCATATATAATACTTGGATTTTATGTATGTATATTTTATGAGTGTTTTTTAGCATTGCAAACGAACGTTTAATAAATAAAAAAAAGGTTTTTTTGATAATATAATATTATTAGTATTTATTGTTTCCTTTGAATATTATTATGTTTATATTGCCATCATAAAAAATATAGTTTTTTCTTTTATGCTTAAGAGATCATCATTCTATCGGATTATTGATAAAATGTAACTACTTAAAGTTGTAACATTTTTCGCTCAGTGCAATCCCACATCTATGTGTGGTCATCTGCCGGCACCTCTTTGCTTTTGGTGGTGCGGTGGTGGTGCTTCATCACAATTCATTCAGCTTGAATCTGAATTCGGAGCCCCGACACCCGTAACTCCGACACCGAATCCAAATCCGTGGCCATGGATGTGGGATGTTGAAATGGATGTGGATAAGGATAAGGTTGAGGATGTGGCTGGGGCTGTGGATGTGGCTGGGTCCTGCTGCGCGAATGGCGCTCTCTTTCATTAACCTTGCCTGGCATGCAACATAATTCAATTTGGCTTCAAGTCGAGCATTCCGCATCCGCAGCATTCGGATCATTTGCATTAATGCCGCACACGTGTGCAGTGCAGGACATGCAGGACATGCAGGACGAAGGACTCCCGACTCTCGACTCAAATTTTCATAAATAAATTGATTTGGCTGCGGTGCTGGCGTAATTGCGACCAGCTGCGATTTGCATTAATGCCTGTCAATGGCCGCTTGTAAAACCTTATTAGCCAATTTGGAAGCCAAGATTGTTCAGTTGGGTAATCTACCGGAATAGAGTACTGAAGGGGATATATTGCCCTCCAAGTACTTTAATTAATGATTTATAATTTAAACTCTATAACTACATTTAAATAATTACAAATCAATTAGTGTTTTGGCACTTTATTGTGCTGTCAATAAATAAAAACTAAACTCGAACGCCGAGAGTCGAGGGAAATAATGCGCCACTCAATCGGCAATCATCGGCCGAGCTCATCAATAACAATTTTAATAAATTTCGCAACGCCAGATCATTCATACGCAGTGTTGGCCGGCTGGCATTGAAAATGCGAAATTGCATTCGCCAACGGAACTGCGAGCACGGTGCGCATGGCTGGGAAATTTTAACAGCGGGGAAATTCTTCTGCCGCAGCAGCACTTAACAGTGGCAACAGCAGCAGCAGTAGCAGTGGCAGTGGCAGCAACAGCAGCAGCAGAAACATCAACAGCAAAGGCAACAGCAGCAGTGCCATTATCCTGCCAAGGATGCTGGCAGGTTGCGAGGATGCCCCAAAACAGTATGAAACAGGACTCAGCGCTGACGGCACGCGTTTCGCTTCGAGAGAAGAGCCAACAAAATTCCAAGAAAGTAGAAAAAACGCGCAAAAGTCGCCAAAAGTTGTCGTTGTCGTTGTCGTCGTCGTCGTCGTTGTTGTCGTCGTCGTTGTTGTCGTCGCCGTCGTCGTCGTCGGTTGTTGTCGTTGTCGTTAGTCGTGGTTGTTTTCGGTCGGTCGGTTAGGAGTCTCGTATTTTTGTTGTTCTTGAACACCGCCCCTCCGCCCCCCTTCGTCCACCCGCCGCGCCCCTCTCGTCTGTCTGTCTGCGTGAGCGTGTGTTGGTGTTTTGTGTCTGTGTCGCTCATGTGACTGCGTAGGTTTCACTTCATTTTCATTTTCATTTTCCTCCTCCGTTTTTTTTTTGTGTTACAATTATTTTCTAGGGAGCCCCCGTTTTTTTTTCAATTTCGTTTCTCACATTTTTTTTGCGTGTGTTTTTGGGTGCCACGGGAAAAGTGCAAACTTCTCCAGCAACCAACAACCAGCAGGCAACAACCAGCAACAACAACAAACAACAGCTGGGCAAACAAGTTGCAGCAGGCTTTGATGGGTCAACAAAATTTCAGTTGAAACTTTGTCGCTGGCGAAACGCGTGGGAAACGCGCCCGAAACGCTTACATAAGTTTAAGCTCTATGTTTCTGTGTTTTGTTTTTGCCCGAAAATTACCTAACGTCAGGCTTAACGCAACTAAAAGATATTTCTGCACCAAAAAGCGAAAATAAAAATAAAAATTAAAAAAAACAAAAAAACAAAAAAAACGCGCGCAATGCCAGCAAGAGTTCTGCGCGCGTTTTCTTGGCAGCTGGCTGGCAAAAATAGGGAACAGCAAAAAAAAAAACAACAAAAACAAAAATCGAATGAAAAAAAATGAAAGTAAAGAAACTGGAAACTGGGCTAAGAAAACCGAAATTGTTACACGGTCATTGCGGAGGTCGCGATTTGATTTGCCTTCTTTTTTTGTTGTTTTTTGCGAGAGCTGCCAAGGCGAACAAAAATAATAAACAGCCAGCCAAAGGGAAATTAGAAATCAATTGACAAGCTGCATGTTTCGTAATAATAAATTGAAAAGGGAAATAATAGTATAGATGGGGATGTGGATGTGGATGTGGAAACCCAACAAATTTACAACTTGTTGATTGCCGTTTTTAATTTAATTTCGTTCGTATTTGTTGTTGTTCCTTCTTTTTTTTTTTTAGACGAACGAGCACACAGCCCGAAGCAAAGCAATTTTTTTCCCCATTTTTTAATTGTTCAAATCAAATTCAAATAAAGCTACCAAAACAAAAAACCAAATCAACCAACGAAATACAACAGAAACTGGAAAAACCGAATAATCGAAATTTTCTGACAACGGATAAAGAAATGCGAATTGAAAACTAGAAGCAAGTTCGAGACCAAAACAAGGAAACCAATTTCGTATCTGTGCGAGTGCCACGTGCGTGCGTGTGTGTGTGTGCCAGCACCACCACCACTACTACCACAGCCGAAGCAGAAGCAGAAGCAGAAGCAGAAGCAGACGAGATTCTTTTTGTGCCAAGGTAAGATTAGCATTAGGAGCAAAGTTAATGTTTCGCATCTTGTTGGGCTAGGCAAATATGTGCGAGAACCCTTCGAATTCAGCGCGTGAAAAATGTGGGTTAAGCCGAACAATGAAGGCAACTTTGGGATACGAAATTGGGTTGTCTTAAAGTGAGGAAGCGGATGGGGTTTTATTTTGTTTAAAGGGATTAAAAGGGGGCTATACGTATGGTATCCACAAAATTGGAAATGTGTGCTCGGTGACAATATATATGGGCAGATGTTTTTAAATTTCAGAAATATTTGAAATAAATTGTTTTGTTGCAAACTTCCTATGGAAAAATATTATTAAATGTTTCTTAATAAAGTGCAACAAACTTGTATCTTCTATACTGTAGATAGAAAATCGTTAATTGAAGCTGGAAAATAGTTCATGAACCGATTTAGAATGTTTTTTGTTTGTTGACAAAGCAATAGTTTATATTTTTATAGCTACTCTTAAGCTTTTAAGTGTTTTTATATTAAATTATGTTAATAACCTATCACTTCAAAACATTTGTTTAAATTAAACAGTGTTCTTTCCAAAATTAATGCAATTTAAGTAAAGATATTACCACATTGCTGTTGGATATATCTACATGAACTTGTAGATGCAATAATAACATAGAAACTTTTTAAAATTAAATTTCCTATTGAAATTTATTTAAAAAATTGTTTTTTGAGAATGAATTTGAAATTGTTTTCTTAAATATATAATTGGATTAAATTACATAAAAATAAATGGCATCTTTTCATTGGCAGTATTCGAATGCATTTAATTTTTTTATTTCCCCTTGTTAATCTTCTACATAATTTCCACATAATTTACCAATGAAATGTGATTTTATATTATAGAAGAATAATAAATGGATGGAATAGTTTTAAATTGCATTTTGTGGTTGACTATGAATATAGCTTTCTAACAACAAATTGTGATTGGCATTCCATTTAAGTTTGTGTTATTGAAAATCTAAAGTAGATATATTAGGCATTTAAAATATAAATATAAATTCAAAAATCAAGAAAAATAATATATTGATTTTTTATGCCCTAACAATCTTATGCAATGAATAAAAAGATGCACTACAAACTGCATCAGCATTAGTCCCTCCAGACAATCCAGACCACAAGACTATCCACCAGTTATGATTTCAATTTATCTCAGAGATACTTTTGCTCCTCCTCCTTCACTTGGCTGCAGTTTTTTATCTGAAATAAAATCTTCATTGGGAAGTTCTAATTGCTTCGTAGATCTAATAAAAACAAAAAAAAAACAATGACGCCACCGCCCGATAAATGTCTGCTGACCACGCCCATGCTTTTGAGAATGCCTTCAAATTAAATCAGCCAGGAAAATGCTTTTCTTTGTCTTTCCATTCTCATTTTTTTTTTGTTGTTTGTTATTTTTTTGGATGGGAAAATATATTTCGAGATTCGCTCCTGTGCGTATGCAATGGAAAATGTTTAAAATGTTTGCCAAACAATTTTGACCGATTACGAAATGGTTGTGCGTGTGCTAGTGTGTGTGTGTCTGTGTGTGAGTGTGCATTTGTGTTTGTGTGACATGAATGGCTCCAGTGGGAGTGCAAATGGCATTATTGTTGTTGTTTTTGTTGCTGCTGCTGCCTGGCTATTATTATTGCTTTTCGGTGTTGTTTGTGTTCGTGCTGCTGCTGTGGTTGCCAAAATGGCAAACGCGCCTCTATTCATTCATTTTTGGCCAGCTGGTTGCCATTGTTCGCCAATCTACATTCTGCTCCGCCGGAAATCTCCTCTCTGCACTCGGCTCCCTGCACTCTGCACTCCACTCGACTCAACTGGACTCGACTCTATCCTCTTCAGTTCGGGGCTTTTAATTAAATACAACAACAATAACCGAAACCGAATTAAACAAAAGCCAATGCCACACTAAACATGGCGACATCACGGGGCAAGTCCGTGGGTCCAACTTTTGGGATGGGCGGAAAAATCAAGGGGCCAACTGAAATCCCCGAACTGTGACCAGGAACAGCAGCAACAACAATGACAACAAATCGCTATATTTGTGCATGGAAATTAAACGAACTGATTAAATGTTGAATTAGTGGCGCCTCCCCCCTTTTTTCGCACCCGCCATTTGACATGAAAACTAAATTGATGTTTATTATTCGATGGCAACACGAAAATAACCCAAAAGCGAAAAGTAATTAACGCAAGTTCACTTAACCGACTTCTTTGGATTGCAAAGCGTTTTTGATTTTGGGATCTTTTGCGGTTTCGAGTGTCTTTGGAGGAGATACATTTAATATCTTAAAAATATGGTTTTTCGTTAGTTTCCATTTTTGGGTTTTGCTGGAAAGATTGAATTCAATGTTGAAAATTGGAAGTTCTTTAATTGATTGTTACATTTAAATACTGTACAATTAATTAAAGGCAACAAATATATTATTTTTTTTTTTAATAAAATCAATTATAAAAACTAACAAAGTTATATGTACAATATAAGGAGATATTATTCTAAGTTTATGTTATTTATCTATATAAAATATAGCATACTTCTTCTATTCAAAATCAGACTCTATTTAAATAAATTTTGCTAAATTATGAATCAAGTTTTTCTAAGAATACCCTTAAATTAAATACCTTCTGCTTTTTTTTAATCAACTGAAAGGCATTCCCCTCGCTGGCTTAACTGCATTAGGTTAGTTGACTTTTGTGCTGCATCCATTCCTTGTCCGTATCTGTAGCTGTAGCTGTAGCTGTATCTGGCATTGTATCTGAATCGGGGCAATCAGGGCGATACAGAAATTTGCTAATACAGTGCCGGCCAGATGACCCACTTGGGGCAATTTGGTGAGCTTTTGCTCCTGTTTCAGCAAATGGCAATGGCGTTGACTGTTTTGCATTTAAATCGTTTTAATTGTTGCCGAAAAACAAGCAGCTTCTGCTCTACATCTGTATCTGTATCTGCATGGTTGTGTGTCTGTGTGTGTGTGGGTATCTGTGCAAAATGAATGAATGAACTTAGCATTTAGAATGTGGCCCTCGTTTGTTCTCGGCCATTCTGCATCCTCCAACCTTCATCCTCCGTCCTCTGGTCTAACAAAAAAAAAAAAAACACACACACAAAACACAAAACAAAAGGGCGAATCGTGCACAATGGGGCGTATGAGCAACGTAACGCTGGGGCAACAAAGCGAACGGGCCAAATAAAATGTTAACATGGAAAAAATCGTTGTGGCCCCAGCCAAATGAAGAGATTATTGAAATGACCAGGAGGAGCAGGACCCCGAAAACAGGTCGAGAATAGGGACTCAACGTGACAGTCGCTGAAAATACAGATCAAAAAACAAAGCCCAAAGGTGGCCTAGAACTCACGACAAAAGGCCAAGCTATCAAACAGCATTGGGTCACTGGAAAAAAATACGTTTTAAAACTGGGATGACTTAATTTTTGAAATCTTGTCACTTTCGTATTTTTGTTGGCTTGCTAAATATAAATTTCACAGATCTAAACAATTATGAAATGAGCAAGATTAATATGAAAAGCTAGGAATTATTTTTTTTGGTTTACGAAGCAAATTAATAGTTAAAACTAATGAAAAAGTAAAAAAAAAACCTAATTATTTAAGTTTTAAATGGGAACAACAGTTACTAACATATATTGATATTTTTAGCTTATATATATGAATACAACAAATTTAAAGTCGATAAAAAAATGCAGAAACGGTCAATATAAAATATGTTTTATTTTAAATTCCTACATTTTGCAATAACATATGAAATATAATTTAATTAAGAAATTGTTTTTTATTGAGCGCCATATATAAATTAAAATTTAATTAAGAAATTGTTTTTTATTGAGCGCCATATATAAATTAAAGATTTTCTTAAATTTTCTACTTG
>JAJJHY010004047.1:1852519-1877602 GCA_021224005.1 Drosophila setifemur
AACGAAATGAAAGTTGTAACTTTCACTGGGCTAACACGCGCGTGTTTCTGTGTATCTATGTTTCTCTGGATTCTAGTCTGTGTGCTCTACACACAAATCAAAAACTTTTACTGCCTGCTCGGCTCACTTCCATAACTATGGGCCACGCCCTCGCCCTGGTACCCGCCCCCGCCCCGGTCCTCTTGTTCGCCCAATTTCCAAACCCCCCCCTACAAATCCACTTTCCACACTAACATTCGCCATTTCCATTCCCACTCGACCTAAACTAAGTTCATTTGTCTGCCCGTTATTTTTCGTCTATTTCGCCATTGTCTTTGGGATTCATTTTCACGAGGGCTTTTGTGAGAGAATTTAAAACAATATTTACGCATTGCAACAGCAACAACAACAATAGCAACAACAACAGCAGCAACAAAAGCCAGCTGCCAAAAAAACCAAAAAAAAAAAAAACAAAGTCAAGCAAAAAGCAAAAAGCGGGGAAAAAATCAACAAACAGGCGCGACATTAAGCTCAACACCGAGTGTATATATAGTATCTATAGTACATATAGAAGTTGGCCGATAAGGAAGCTGTCAGCCACGGAGATGTCAAGTGTTTAATGGTGGTTCGCAACTGGCGACAATTCGGTGGTTTAGTGGCTCCAGTGGTTCGTTCCGACGATTTTCCCAGCTCCTGGCTATTTCAACTTTAAACTCCATTCAATTAAATTGGTTTAACCATAGGGAGAGCATAGCGTTATGTAATATACGATATTACAATTTAATTTTTTTTTATCTGCTAAAATTGTTTGTACTCTTATTTTATTTTAACCTATGAATTGGTTTATTTTATTTTTATTTCTTTGTTTTATGGTAACTATTACTTTTGAACTAGAGAAATAGTTTGGTACTACATAAAATTGTTTTATTTAACTGTTAAAATAGTAAATTCTTTTTTTATTATTTTAACCTATGTGTTGTTTTATTTTAATTTTATTTCTTTGTTTTATGGAAAATATTGTGTTTAAACTACAATAGTTTGGTACTACATAAAATTGTATATAATTTATAAATATATTTTTCAGTTTATTTTCCAACTTCAGAGTACCTCAAACACATTGAAAATTATTCATTCACATGTCATTCGATTTTTTTTTTATTATAAGTTAAAAACAAAGAGTGTTAAGTAAAAGTGTTATTGCATTTGAGCTGGATTTTGCCAAAGGACTTCGATTTCCTCCACTATCGGTTGGGATGCTGTTGTTCTTCTTGTTGCGATGCTGAACAGATGAGAAGTAGTAGTTCTTCTTAGGGGGCGAATCCTTCAGTCCTGGCAAAAGAAATCCCCGCTTTCAGTTCGGTTCTGTGCTGTTCTGTTTGCAATTTGCTTCTTGGTCCTTGGTCCTTGCTTTCTTTTCGCTTCTACTTATCAGGAGCAGACATTTTTGGCTGAGTGCTCCACAAACGTCGATGTGTGTTCGAGGGGGGGGGGGCTTTTGTGAGTGTTTGTTCGTCATTATTGCTTTAAGTAAGCAATTTGAAATTTGAGCTGCTGAAACAGGCAACAACAAAGGCTCGATGTTTTCCCAAATTGTTGTGAGTTAATTTTCTTCCACATTGTTTGACAGACAGATGGGGGGTTCTCTTTATTTTTGAGCCGCACTCACACACACACACTCAGCACGCATGGGGGACATGATTTAAGGGTTAATTTAACATCAAATTGAATTTCCTTAAAGCCCTCTTTTCTTTCAACTTGTGTGACTGATGGCCGAAAAGTAAAAGCATTTCTCTTTTTTGGAGAGAGCCAGCAAATTTCTAATTACAATAATTAATGCGTCGAGTTGAGTGTTCTGCTGTTCCTTGGAATTTTTTTTTTTTTTTTTTTTAGCTCTTGGCGTTTTTTCTGCCTTTGCTTTTTTTGTTTTTGCTTTTACTTTTTTTTCGCCTGCTGGCTGGCTGAGTGCCAGGACAATTTTGCAGGCCTCGTCCTGGCATCTTTATCATGACAATGCCAACATGTCGTATACTCAATTTTCAGGCATCATGTCTCTCCTTCGAATGTCGACGTGAGCTCACGTACCAAACGACCCAAGAACGGCAAGGAAGTTAAAGAAGATAAAGAAGCACATGGCCACAAACTGAAAACTGAGTGGCAATAGCACCGGATCAAATAAAGCAAAATTGTAAATAAAATAAAAATAAGAATTACCGAGGAGATATTCTCGAAATAAATAAATACCGCAGGTCGCATTGTTCCATAATCAGTTGCTCAACATACATATCCACCATTTTCACACAAAAAAAATAAGCAGATAAAAAAAGTTTTAAGAAAATCAAATATTTGTTTTACCAATATGGCTGTAGACGAAAGCCAAGCTCTTTAAATGAAATTAAAAAATTAAATAAAATCAGATGAAAATAAAAGGAGCACCCAAAAAGATGATGTGAGTAGCTCGAATGCCTGAGCTGAACTGAAATGAAAATGTAACAGAATCTGGCCCATCGAATTTTCAGGTGTCACATTTTCTCATAGCCTACTTGGACTCATTTTGTTCAAAAATTTCATTGAAATTCATTGAACTTAGTAGGCTAGGTTCTTTACTTCTGTTAAATACTGAAAATTAGTGTTGAATAAGTTGACGAAATAAATGTCATTATTTAATGTGTTCCATTCTTGGTGAAAACTAATTTCAAGTTCAATAAAATTCCTCAGGTATGTGAAAATATCTTTATATTTGAATATCTATCTTTGTTTGAAGAGATCATCACTAGATCCCAATTAAATACTCCGTCATTTGAGCCCATTCTGCTGTTAGCTTATAACCAATCCCCATTATCTTCAGTCGACTGGCTTTCGACCACCATATCTATGCATTAGCAGATCTAACGCATACATTCGACAACTCCTTGAGCCTTGGGCAAGGCCAGATTCTAGTGGTGGCTCAGTCGCAGGCTCAGACTTCGAGTCCAGAAATCTGTGCCGCAGCCGTGAACTGCATGCAAATATACGAAGGGGTGGGATGAGCGGGGATAAGAGGGGGAGGGTGGAGCAAAAACGGACAGGAAACGGAAAGAGCATACGGAAAGGGGAAATGCCAGAGTGCTGCAAAGAGAATGCATGAGCAGGCGTAATGGAAAATGTAAGAAAAACTACTCAGGAATTTGTTTTCGCCATTCGCCATTCGCCATTCGCATTCGGCATTTGGCATGTGCAAATGCGAGTGGCAACGAGTCCTGAATGTGACACGTACATCTGCTAATTCAAACACTCATTCGCACACTCATGGCAGGGCCTGTAGTGGTGTGGTAGGAAAGGCGGGTTCAGCGGACTATCCCATATTGCGCATACGACGCGTTGCACATATAAAATTATCATGACTTATTATTATTAATATAAATTGGAATGCGTTCCGAAAAGTTTCACGGCAATGGCAATGGCGGTGGGCTCTATATATGTATGAAGTTTTCCTTTTGTCCAGGGGCGTAGAAGGGGGGGTGCGTTGTGGTCGGTGCGGCAATTAAGCCGAGTGCATACAGATTCCATCCAAATGCGACTTGCGGTTGGGTCAAGAGCAAGGCGTGGTGGCTGCGTTTACGTTGGAATTCTCCTGTTTAGGCGTATATAAATTATCCCATATCCCGTATGTATAGGAAAGAAATGAGTAATCATCAGTTCACCCCACCCACAACAATTGAACTAATTCGCATACTTCACTCGGTATTTTTGCCAAACAATGAAAGGAGAAGGTTCTGTTTGGATTATGTTCTATTAATATGCTGCTTATATTAGGAAATAGTCTATATTTTATACAACTTTCAAGATTATAGAATACTTATCATCGATATTGATCAGTATCTTCATAATTTATGATTATCAATTGTGATTACTATTAATAAAACGTAATTCTTCTAGGCCTAAGCTAACTAACACGATATTTAAGGGGTTGCTTTTAGTAAGTAAGCTAAATAATACGTAGAATGAAAATAATATAAATTGAATAATAGATATTAATCGAAATAATTAAATATACATAAATAAAATTTATAAAAATTATGAAAAGAAATTAATCAACTTAAAATAAAAGTAGGCTGATTACTACTATGGCTTACCCACCATGCATTCACTTAAAGCATTAACTTTACTATTTAATAAACTCATTTTTAAGCTAATACTTTGCCATGACTTTTATTTGAATAATTAGATTCCTTTCGTGGCTTTCCAAGTAAGCCGCTTGGTATTTAAAGTTCACCACTCGATCACAACGCAAGTGCACTCACTTTAGCACCACAATTATTCATAGTTCTCCAGCATCGCTGCAAATGTAAATACACCCGCGGCCATAACAAACAAACAAAAAAAAAAATAGTGCAAATGGCATAACTTATCAGGAGAGAAAAAACACCACATTTTAATTTATTTAATATGGAAATTTTATGTTTGTATACAAAGTTCGCTTTTTTTCGAGCTTTTTTTATTCAAGATGCTAAAAAAAACATGGAATATCCTGGAACGGACCGTGCTATTCGACTCACCGCAAATGTACTCCGAGTACTCCGAACCCATCTCCCATATGCCACATTCATTTTCTTGGCCCTGGGAATTTCCCGGTGAGTTTCTTGGCCTAGAACAACTTGCCGAGGATTGTGCAGCGAAACTTTTCGCCGAAGCCGAACTTTTCCAAAGGTAAACCAAAGACAAAACGGATTTGCCAACCTGTGGGGGTCGGCAGAAGGGATCGGCAAAGGGGGTCGAAAGGGGGTCAAAAAGGGGGTCGAAAAGGGGGTCGAAAAGGGCTGTTGGCTCAGATCAACGGCAGTAGCCGGGATACTCCAAAACAATGAACTTTTAAAGCGCCTCCTGTGGCCAGGCAGCCCATTCTTGTTCCCTCACACAATCGCACAATTTTCCAGCTCCGTTATAAAAAGGCAATCGAGCGTCAGGACCACAACGCCTTATGTCCTTAATGCGTATGTGTGTTGGAGTGTTTTGGGTGTGTGCGTTGGTGTGTGCGTTGGTGTTGGTGCCTTGTTGGGCTATATGTTTTTCTGCCCAGGCTCTATGGAACATTTCACTGTTTTAATTTTCGTTTCGTTTCATTTCTCCTTTTTTATAACCGATAACCATAAACGGGTATATCGGTTTCTTGGATCGGTTTACGGATGCTTAACAACTCAATTATGCGTGATTTAAGGAAACAAGTATTTGAAAATGTTGTCAAATATATATAGATATTTTATATTCTGAATTTCATGCAATTTATGAAATTTAAAACAAAAATGTGTATGCAATAAAATGTTAAAATTAAAAAAAAATGTATACAAAAGCGCTATATATAAAAGTAATTCCTTGGGATATTATACAAGTTCAACACTTATTAACTATTCATAAATTAATTTATTAAATTTTTTAAAAGTTCTAATTCCATAATTTCAATGTTTTTATGTTGTATTGTTTTTTTCATCTAAAGATAAACTTATTCTTGTAGTAGGTAAGAAAAGCTTATGGTTTTTTTTAGGTAATGTAACAGTCTGAATATGTTTTACTGCTAACCATTTTTTGGAGATTTTCGGGTATTACGATGTTTTTGTTGTTGTTGTTGCTGCCTTGGTAGAAGGCCGACTGCAAATTGCGTTCTTGGCCATATAGACAAATACATAATAACAATGCTCCCAGCCGCAGCACGCACACACCAGCAACAGCAACAGCAACAGCAATAGCAGTAGCAGCAACAACAACAACATAACGGCAAATATTATGGCCAAAACAATCAAAAGTGGCAACCACAAGGCAAATAAAGAGCGAGAGGCAACGGCAGCCAAAAACAGAAAACCGAAAAACACAAAGCCAAGCAAAACAAAACAAAACAAAACAAAACAAAACAAAATGAAACCGAAAAACGAGGAAACAAAATGTTAGCCGGCAGCTAAAAGGCAATACAAAATGGGAACAGCTACTTGGCCAGATGTACAACAAAAATATTACACTTACAACATCATTTTTAATCACAACGGGGCTTGAAAAAAAAAATTTAATTTTCAAGGCAATTTGAAATATAAAAAAAATGTGAATATCCGTATGATCCATTTTGAAATATTTAAGCAATAATTCTAATTGTTTCGAAAATATGTAAAATTGTTGAAAAGCATTTGAAGAAATATTTATTAAATTCATTTTTTTTTTATAAATGTTATATTAATATTGTAAGTATATTTGTTAAGAATATATATGTATTTTTTTGTACATATATATGTTTTTAACTGCTTCAAAAAAGAATTGTTTTTGTAATAACGCCCTTAAGTAAATTTAAAATTTTTTATCAAGCAATTGTTCTTAATTAATATTTAAGGAAAGATTTCTTTAGAGTGTATAATTGAAAACTGGAATTGAAACGGTATAAAACGGCCTGAACTGGACAGACGGACGGGAGTGGACTTTACTGGACTGTCTGGACCAAGTAATTTGGCCATTTTTGGGCCACACACACACACACACACACAGACAGCCACACACACACGCAGCGAAAACACAAAACACACACAATAAATAACTCAATTGCAAGCTATTTGCTTGAAAAGTTTCCCAACGCCCGGAGGCGGCCTGCTGACTTACAAAAGCAACCACCACACACACACACACACACACACACACACACCATTCTCGGGGCTGGTATGTGAAATAGTTGAAAAATGTAAATAACCGAAGCAACCACCGGGAGGAGGACGAAATAATTCATTAAAAGAATATCAAGTGTTAAAATTCACACAATTTGCGAAAACACAAAAGAAACTGTGCCACTGGCAATTTCCCTCCCATCCCAACCCCCCCCCCCCACAATTTTCCTTTGTGTGCGTGTGGGGAATAGGGAAATGGGGGGAGGGGGGTGGGGAAAATTTTAACCAAAGGATAAATGGAAGCTTGGGGCTTGGGCATAACAATTTCGATACTTATCGCACTTCTTTATGCCCCAAATTAAGTTGAAGTAAGTTGTAAGTGGCTAAACGTAGGTGCACAGTAATCGTGGCCATTATCTGTAGTTTAGAGTGCTCATCATTATATAGATTAATTTCCATAGTAATAATAGGTTACGATCTTTTATTTTTAATATTATTCAATCGATGGCCCTTCCCTTGCGCAACTCAACTCAACTCAAATTAAATGTGGCAAAATCGGAGTAGATGGCCAATGCTGTTCTCGATCAATTTCAGCCAGTTTGAGAGTCAGGGCCAAAAACGAATTGTGCCAGCAGCTCAATGGCCATTATTGTTATTGTTGATTTTGACAGCAGTGCCTTTTCAGCCGAGGGCGTAGCGCAGCAAAGCCATTAATGCGAATAATCGATAAGTTATCGTTATGGGCCGCGATGCTGTTTTGTTGGGGGCTTAGCGATTCCAACCAGGCCCAAATGAATGCATAATGAGAGCGGCTCGAGTGAGTGAGTGAGTGAGTGAGCTGACACAACTAAATGAATAAATGCAAAGCAACGGCTGGCATATGGCTTTAAGGACATTCGGGAGTGGGTCCAGGAGAAATCAACGAAATGTTAAGTAAGCAAAACGTGACTTTATTCGCAAACTGATGAGGACAGCAGTGGGTTTGGGTTCGGGTTGACTTTTCCGGGCATCGAAAGAGAACTAGGAGAACTGATGGCTAGAGGAAGTCCTTCGGAATTTCGAGCTTAACACCTTTTCCTGGCACTAACGTGGCTAGTTTGTACCCAGTCCCTATAAATGCAGGGTATTTCGGATATTACACAGAGATTGTTAACTTTGTTTGAATAGGGGAACTCCTCCAAATTAATTTAAAGGATTTAAATAATTGAATCTTAAATACAAAATTAAATACCTACATTTTTCAGTTAATCGAACAAATACCCAAAAAACCATCTATAGACCATTTATAGTTGAACTTCCCTTTAAAAAATGACAATATAATTTATTATAATTGGGTTTCCAATCATCAAAAATAAGTAGATTTAAATTATTTTGTTTATACGTTCCAAAACTATATTTATTTTTCGCAAAACCAGCAGATATAGCTTTCAACCTTCACAATTACTTTGTTTTTTCCATTCACGACCCCGGAATAAAGAGAAAATAAAGGTGCATCAGACTGTATTTTAAATACAAGTACCTCTTTTGAGGGGTACTCCAGCTTCGAGTATATCCTCATGGAATATTTGGCAGTTTGTTGTGGCTCCTGTTGGCTTTAAGTGCTACTGGCAGCTGATGACGGGCGTACAAAACAAAAGCCAGCAGCGGCCGGAGGAAGCACAAAAAATAGCCGAGGCCAAAAATTGCTGACAGCATTTTTGGAAATTGGCGTCGAAGGCTCGGGAGAGAGGCCAACGGAGAAAGGGAAACAGATGCGAAAGAGAAAGGGGAGAAAGTGGGAGCGGGAGCGAGAAAGGAGGCCGACAAGTGCGTTTGACAGGCGTGGCATTAAAGCCGCCATAAAGCTCATATCGATGTGGCATGGTGGCTGCTTTTAATGTGGCCGTCGCTGTGTCGTTTTGGCCAAAACCAAAGTTTGTCATAAAGTGTCAAAGTGAATTGGAAATTTCCATTAAGCGCTGCAAGTCTGCAAAACCCCGACAGTTGACCGCAGAAACCGCACAAAACCAGCGAAACCGCATCCCAAAAACATTGCGATTTGCCAAGCAAAGAGCAAAAAAAACACAAACAAAAAAATAAAAAATATAGAAAAAATATATTCCGTATAACCAATGCGGCTAAAAAAAACATTCTCGCTGACAAAGGCGCTTGTAAATTTGTATTGAAACGATATCAATTATAACCCATCAACGAGTTGTTTGGTTTCCATTGAAACAACAAAAAAAAGGGATTTGAATTGCAAGTGTTGTCATCTCCATTTAATGAGGTTTATGAATTATTGAATTGAATTCATTTGCCAAGGCTCAAATGAATTTGTACAACATAGAATTTATGTGGCTTAAAGCAACTACGAAGAATAGAAACCACTTTGTTGCACACAAATAACATGTTATTATTGCCAGCTAATTAATTTCTATTATTATTGCGGGCCTAGCAAATAGGGTATTACTATATCTATATCTATATATATATCTTGTACTGGAAGCCTTGAATTTTTGCTGGTTAAATTTAAAGTTCTATGTGATTCTTTTCCGTTCGGCCCGATTCTTTTTCTTTTCTTCACACGTTTGGTTGGCGGAAAAAAAAATTGACGCTCCAATGTTTTTGTCATTAAGACTTTGGCTCGTTTCGTTTCGTTTCGTTGGCGTTGCCTTGCCTTCCTTTGTCCTTCCACTGGAAGTTGGATAAGGTCCTTCGTGCCGCGTCCTTCGTCCTTCGCCCGTCGCCCTCTGCCGCTCCTCTGCTCCTTCTGTCGTTTGTGCTAACGGATTTGTCAAAGGCATTAAAACGAGATCTCGCGCAAACTGGGCATCAATCATGACTGGGAACACACCACACCTCACTGAGAGAAAATACTAGGGTTTTAGCAATTAATTTAAATTATGCCAGATTTTTTTAAAATTTAGTCAAAAAGTTTGATAGCTACATTTATTTCGAATCCAACTAATTAAAAATAATTATTTCAATCTCACTAAAACTTAAGAGCTGCTTGCTGTATTTTTTCTTATTAAAAAAACATTGGTGAATTAATAAATATTTATTATTTCTTTTCCTCCTTAAAATTCCATATTAATCAAATAATTATTCATTAAATTCTCGAACTTTAATGACCCATTTATGCCCAGTGTAGCCGTGGCCCATTCGCAATCTCATCACCAGCATCTCCAGCCCAATCCACACCATACAATGCATACAAAAAAGGATTCGCCAAAGGATCCATTCACATCTTGGCCAGCGGGAAGGGGCGTGGCACGGGAATGGACAAGGGCATGGGCATGGGCCTGGGTACGGGTATGGGTATGGGTACGGGTACAGGGAGAGCTGGCCCAAAGGGCTGGCTACCATGGCTGGGCCACTTTTTTCCGTTGCTGAAGAGGGAGCTTAACAATGGCCGGAGGACCAAGTCAAAGGCACAAAGCGACCGAAACGAAAGGAAACGAATATGGAAAATGCCACTTCGAACCGGTCCAAGTGCTGCTCCTCCCTACAGGCAAAATTTTGAGGCATGGAATATGTATATATGTGAGGGTCAAACATTGAGTCCTTTTCCACATTTAATGGTGACAATTCAAGTGTTAGCCAAAGACCATTTGGTTTCCTCAAAATATTATTCAAACAAATTTATGATTATGAAATTTATATGCATTTGAATACCTTTACAATATTTATAATATTATATAACATTATTTAGATAATCACTGATCTAATCTTCTGGTTAAATTGTAATACCCTTTGCAAAGGTATACAAATTATATCAATTCAATCTAGAAACATTTGTTAATTTTTCAATAATTGTAATATTACAATACATTTTAATACTGTCATTAAACAGTTTAACTTTCTAAGAAATAATAATTTTTTTTTTTTAAGAATAAATTGACCAAAACCAATTCAATTTTTACAAGTTAATATTATATATATTGCTTGACTTTATATAATTGAATAAGTAAAAATCTTAAATCAGAAAAAATCGTATTCGCCACATGACAAAAGCACCAAAGTGGTGACCAGAACTGGGCGTGTCCTTTGGCCAGCGAACTCATCCTTAACCTCGACTACACTGTCACTCCTCAATGGCAATCTGCTAAAAAGAAGACAAAATATTTGCTGAAATTTTAAGCATTGAAAGGTTGAAAGGTTCGACACTTTGAAGGAGGCAGGACGGAGGACATTTGGCTGGGACACCGAAAACGAAAAGGAGGAGGAAGGAGCGGGGGAAGGGGAAGGGGACCAGGACCAGGACCAGGACCAGAGGTATGGCCAAGCTTAGAAGCCATGGAGAAGATGAAGATGAATGGACGTTAAGCGCGGCGTTGAGGAATTAGGAAAAGACAGGCCGAAACAACCAGAGAGAGAGCCAACAGCCAGATGACAAAAGATGATGACAACGAGCCGTGCCACAGCGATGATTATGAGGATGAGGATGAGGGCGAGGATGAGGATGAGGACAAGGGGTGGTGGTGATGGTGAAGATGGAGATGATGAGTCGGTTCAAAGAGCCAAGTAGTCCACGCACTTAGGAAAATGCAATCCCAAGATCTCACTAAATTGATGTTTCGGCTAAAAACCATTTCTAAAATATCATTGAGAATTTGAGCGATTTTAATTTTTATTGATTAAATAATTTTTTAATGACTAAACCTCTTTGGGAAATTTATAGAAATAATTTATTTGAATAATATTAATATTTATTTTCATTGAACAAATATTTTGCTTATTAAATAAAAGGATTTTCAAACTAGAAAAAAAGAAACTAATATTACATAATAAGGGAATTAAAATAAAACCTTACGAAAGCGTTTGCAATATCCTAAAATGTCCCTTAATTATTTTAATTTAAGCGAACTTTCCATTTTTAAATAAACTTAACATTCTATTCCTCTATGATTTATTTTGTTAAATATTTTAGAATAGTTTTTAAACTATATTCACCAGATTTGATTTTGACCACATTTGATTTTCATTTCACCATTTCCAGGGTGTTAATTAATTTATTTCAGTGTCTGAAATGCAAATGAGGCAATTAAAATTAAAATTAAATTATATTGAACGTTTTGATGAAGTTTCACTGATTCGTATTTTTGTTTATTAATTTCGTATGATTTAATATCCGAAAATTGCCAAATGAAATTAACTTTAAATTTTGACTGATGGCAGGGTCGTAGGGGTTGGGGGGGTTGTGGGTGGGTTGTGGATGGGTGGGTGGATATTATGGGGGTGCCTGTTGTTGATGCTAATGTTTTTTGCCACGCCCCCTTTGGACTCTGCTGGCTGGCTGCTGCGTTACGGCACTTTCCGCAGCTCTCCTCCCTTTTCTGTTTGGATCATTCTCTTATGGCGTTTGACATAAAAAGCATAATTGATTACACACACACACACACACACACCCTCACACACACCGTCGCATACAACCGCAGGCCGCGCCCCCGCCCCCTTTTCACCGCCCACTCTGCGCCTGTGTTAGAAGGCAGCTTATGACGTTATTCAATTATGGCTTACTTAATGCGGAAAATTTGCTTTCATTTTGAACCGAAAAAATTGCATTTGCCTGCGGGCCAAATACCATTAGTGGCAGGGTCATAAGCGTGGATCCCGAGGGGGTATTTGAGCGGCGTTTTTAGGTGGCCCAGGGGGGTCAGGGAGGAGGGGAGGGGGGGGGGGCTGCCTTTTTAGACCCCGTGCTTAGCCAAGTTTAAACGGCCAGAAACGAGCTGAAGAGCTCGTGCGGCACGTTAATATGTTCGAATGCCAACTGAATGCGGAACGAATAAACTGAGCGACTCATTCGAGTGCCAGCGAAAATATTTCTAAACGAATTAGTAAGGATTGTTTGGGCCAAAGTTAACGAAATTTATATAAACAACTTTGTTTTTCAAGAATTTATAAATATATTTGGGGATATATAGTATTATCTTTTATGCAATTATTTAATTTGCTTAATACAAATATTATTTGCAGGTGAGCTGCTCTTAGTATTTCACTAAATTCTATTAGTTTTTAAATAAAACATAATCTTTTAAATAATAATATATTTCCTTTAAGCCTAAAAAATTCAAGAACTTTAAGTAGAGCCAACGTTGAATATGAATACCCATGATATTCTATATATGCTTTGTGTCCCATTTAAGTATTCCCCAGGCCAAGTCAAAGCCTATGCATAGTTTAGTTGGCGTCAAGTAATGCCGCCCAGTGGCGGAGATCAAGGGAGGGTACGGGGATGGTTGGAGGAGATGGAAACCGGACCTGCCCGGAAGTTGTGCGCCAGGAACCGGAAGTGACCCGCACACAAAGTGTGGGATAATGTGTCTGCCACTCTCCGTGGCTCTCTCTCTGTGTGTGTGTGTGTGTTTTATGTGTGCTTGTGTGCGTTTTTTTTGGGGCCTGGTGCTTAGTAAAATGTTTTAATTATAACAAAATTTCGTAGAACAATTTGTTGTGCCAAGGTTGTGGGTGGAGGGGAGGAGGGGGGGTCAGCAAGGAGGCCGAAATCCGGCAACATTAATGTAAAACAAAAAACTTTTTGCTTATAGTTGAAAATTTTGTGCGCTTTTACGTTCCGCTCGGCGCGTGCCTTTCCATATATTGTCCTCTAATGCACTGGCAGAAAAAAGGTACTCAAATATATTTAATAATATTTGAGAGCTAGAATATTAACAATTATATTTCCACCTGTTTCTACCACCTCAATTAAGAGGGAAAATTCTTTAATCTCCTATTAACATCCGAAATCATTTATTTGTCTTTTGTTTCTTTATTTGAGTTGAAATTATTATATTACTTTGTTGTCCTGTTTAATTGTGTGCGCACATGTGTGCCGGGAGTGGGCGTGGCCCTTGGACATGTAAAACAAAGGCAACTCAAACACACACACACACCCAGCGAAAAGACACACACACACACACACGCATAAAGATGAGTTGACAATACGAGTGGCAATTATTTAACTTGATTTATTTGCTCCAGTCAACATGTGAAGAGTCGTCGAAAGAAGGGGGCGTGGGGCGTGGCATGGCGTGGCCCTCAGAAGTGTGGCATAATGAAGCGGCCGGGGAAATTTAATTAGAGCATCCTCCTGGCCTCGCCACGGCCACTTCACCTGCAGCAGCAACTGAAACTCGACCAGAAACAGGACCAGAACCAGCACCAGAACCAGAACCGGACGAGAAGAAACATAAGAGAAATATCAACATAAACGGAAAACTCAACTTTAATGACAAAGCAAACCATTCAGAGCAACTATCCAGGGCTAAAACAGCCAACAACTAAAGTATCCATAACTACAAGCAAGCTTCGAAGCCGAACTGGCAGATACCCTGTAAAAATTTGAAAGCAGGCAAATATTGAGTTTTTTGTTGTGAACTATAATTGAAAACAGATTATTCATCATATGCCAAGAGTGTAATATATATGTCCGACTCTGAAAGCTGAGATCTTGGATGTTGAAATTCAATTGCTTAGGGGGGGTGGCATGATTAGTGACTTAATTCGAGTACCGACTAGGGTATGAAAACAAGGACTACAGCGGCATAAACCTCGCCATGACAACCATTTTGGTCAAGTGTCTCATTTTCTGAATGATGTAAACAAGCTTGGGCTGGGGAAGGCTTGGCAAGGAGGACACAAGGAGGCTCCTCCCTCCTCCCATCCTCATCCTCGTTGTCGTTGTCGTCTTCTTTTGAACTTCTGTCAATAAAAACACAGAGTTCGAGCTGCAAAAATGTGCAAGGACCGCTCTCCGTTGGCGGAGGGTTGGGGTATATGCAGGTTATCCTTGCTGCGATAACAAGTTCCACGCGAACGGATCCTTTCCAAGCGGAAACGAGTAAAACTGCGCCTCGTCATAACAAGCCAAGAAGAAATCGCAATCCGCATTAAAAGGAAAAATATTGTAAGCAGAGGCCAAATGGATGAGGGATGAGGGATGGGGAAAGGGGAAAGGGCTCACCTGAAGTGGATATCAAATGGCCCTGGCATTAGGCCATTAATGTCAGCCTCAAGTTCCCCAGAGCTGGTTAAACTCTCGGCACGACGATAATTTTCACTTGACTAACAATATTTTGATGGAATGACGGGAATTATTCATAAATTTATGAACTTTTCAAAGCGAGATTAAGTAACTCGGTTTGTGTCCTACAATAAATCAAATTAAATTTGTAAATGGGGTCTCTAAGTAATTACAATGATGACAAATTTGTACTTATTGCTAGATTATATCTTTTAAATATTATTGAACTTGAATTAAAATTGATTTTCAATTGTTTATTCAACAAAATGTTGAACAAAGTTTAAATACTTTATAGCTGAAATGAAATGTCCGCTGTATGATTTTAATTTATTTGAATTGATTGATAAAAAAAATCAGATTTTATATGCAGTATATATAAATTAAATATTTTGCTACTAAAATGAAATGTCTAAATGGCTATGTGATTTTAATTTGTTCCAACTAATTGACAAAAACTTCACAGTGGTAAAATAACCACTTTTAGATTTTTGTACATGAATTTATGGCCCTGGAAAGTCAAAACAAAACAAAAAAATATATTGAACGGAATAGATGGTTTAATCTGCAAATCAATAGATAAAATGCATTTCTCGTGTTTCTCCTGTGACCGAACCCCTTTTTTTATTTTTTTGTTGTGTTCAACTTTTATATATTTTGGTTTTTTCTCTGGTTTATGATCAACGCATTTGTGGTATGTGGATGTGTCGCCATGGACTCGTATAATTCATGGCGGCTTAGCCGAACCGCATCGAATGGGGCAATAACCCGTCACATAGACACTTGGGATAATCTCGTACAAGATAATCAATTCTCCAGCTCGTAATTTGTCACTCGAGCCCCGGCCTGCTGGCAGCGCTTTAAACAGCTTATAAATACAAAAGAAATGAAACATGGTCTCTCGACCTCCGTCTCCGTCTGAACACAGTGCGTATAAGCAATAAATCGCAGCCAACGACTGGGAGAGGGTTAGAGAAGATGCCGGAGAAAAATTCAAAATAAGTAGGCACAAAAGACAAAACAAGGAGAAAATGGCGAAAATGGGGAGAAATGGGGGGAAAATGAGGGAAATGGGAAATGGGCGAGGTACAAACACAAATCACAGACGGCAGCTGTGACAGAAATCAACTGCCAAGGCGAAGGCAACGGCAACCTGCAAAATGGGCAGCACTGCGAGAAATAATTGCCATTACTTAACATTCGTAGTTCGTAAGCCCGAATATTTTCTTTTTGAATATAAATTTCCTTTTTGCTTGTGTTTTGAATAAATCATTTTGTTTTATATGTATCGGAATGAATAACATAATTTTTTTGCGAGTGTTAAAAGGCGGTTAGGAATACAAGAAATAAGGCAGGGGGCAAGGACACGCTGCAGGTTGACGACTGTCACCTGCGAGTGTGCGAAATGCAGGCCACTGAAATGCAAAACCAGCGACAAGGACACCAAGGGACTTGGCGAGGAGGAGCAAGAGGAGGGGGAGGGAGGAGCCCAAGGCAAGCAAAGGACATCCAGCAATAAGTAGACAATGAGTTAAAAGCGAAAATCTAGCATCATCCCCCAATCCCCCAATCCCAAAACCCGCAGATACATATGTGCGCATTTATGTGTGTTCTAACAACAACGCAAAAAAAAAAGCGAACACAAAAAAGTAGGCAACATTAAAGATGCCAACGCAAGGACATCAGCTCAGCTGGGAGGGAGGAGAGGGGAGGTGAGAGGGTGGGGGAGTGGAGGGGTTTGCGGGTCGTGGCTTGGTTTAAGGAAAGTGGTCATAAAAAACGGGGAACAGGAAAATGTGTGCGACTGAGAGCGATTGAAATGGGAGAAATGCGACTGGAAATCGTACATTTACACTCGCCAAAATAATGCAAGAAGCTTTTCATTTTCGTTAACTATACTTTGACTGTCAATATAATTTAATATTAAAAATTAAAGCACTAGCTTTTAAATAAATTTGTAGTTCCATATAATTACTTCAATTATTTTCGTGACTTGTTATAATGTTCTTAGTGTTATTGTTTATATTGAAATTTGTTTGACTTTTTAAAATAAATATTACATAATTCTATTGTACATACAATGGTGTTGTTCCTTTTTTGGTTACATATATTTGTTCCTACCAATCGTTTACATATGCATATGAATAGAGTTGTATGTTGTCGCAGAGTATTCTAATTTTATTCTGAAATTTGCAACGCAATGTATTTTGCAATATTTGTTTTTTGCATAAAATGAACATTTTTCATACCATAAATATTTTTCAGTATTTGAAATAAAATAATAACATTGGGGAAAGGTTCTCCTTCTCCTAATAATGTTAATAAATAAATGCTAATTAACTTTTAGAATACTATCATTTCTGATTAATATCATTTATGTTAATATTCATCTCGAAATTAGTTCTCAGTGTGTGGCCAATTTATAAATATGCTTGGCAATTGATCAACTGCAGAGACTGTTTATGGGGGCATATAGCCGAGCATATAGATATAGATATTCGAACAGTATGTGCGGGTGGGCCAATAATGCTGTTCAATTTGAAATGTTGATGCCCGATGATTATGTTGATGACGCAGCATCATTTCGAGCATCAGCGCCATCAGCTCGAAGGGGGTGGGGGAAAGGGGAGGGGGAGAGGAAGGGGGCATCTCGGATGCTGGGAGATGGGCTTAGCACTTGGAGGGGGGGAGGGGCTTTTAGGGGTACGGGCCAACTATAAATGCAAGGCACATTGTTAACCCCACTTCATTGAAAATGCTAATCGCACTCATTACACGAAATATGCATGTAATAATAGCAAAATCAGCAACAGCCAGACAACCAGCCAGAGAAGGCTGAGACAGAGACAGGGATAGCCAGATGAGACAGAGATAGAGCTATATGGGGCATGAAAAGAGAAAGCGGGAAGGGGAAAGGCGAGAAAACTGCTTTCCAGTTCCATAATAACGATGATTTAACGCTGATGGAAATGAAATTGTTGCCCCTTGCCTTTGTTTTACCTCGCAAAAGGATCTTGAGGAATATATTTTGGGGATACTTATTTCCCAGATTTATTTCCTCAAATTTGTTTAAAGTGTAAGATTTATATTGCTATACAAATATTTGTTTTTATCATATGTAATGTTCCAAGTATGAAATTCCCTTAAAATGTTTGCAAAGCCTGCAAAATAATGACTAGAAACTATTCATAAACTTTCTAACAATAAAAAAAACCTCAGTTGGGAATTATCCGTAAATCGCTTAACTAATATGCTAATCCAACATTGAACTTAAGCCGACCAAACAAAATGGTAGAAATACTTCCAGCAGTTTGGCATTGTTTCTGGCTCCGAACTTCGGGCCATGGCTTGTTTGGTTATAACTTAGTTAGACTGCATAATATAGTTATTACGCCCCTTTATCCTTGCTCTGCATTATTAGGGGTTAAGGGTCAGGGGTCAGGGGCTGGGGCTCGGGCTCGAGTCACCCCAACGCCTTTCCATTTTCTATTTCTTTCGTTCCTGCCCTTTGCTTCCATTTTTTTGTTGTTTTTTTTGCAGACTTGACATGCCGCGAGCGCCGCCTAATGAGCGCCCATAATGAGCGTCAAATGTGATGGGGCAGAGGCGTAGGTCCTGAGGGGGATCGGGGCCATGGGATTGGGGTTGGGTTCGGGGTTGGGGGTCGGGAGTGGGGCAAGTGCCGCAGCAGTGGTAACTATCCTGAATCGCCATGATGACGGAGCAAATTGGGCGGCCAGACAGAACGGAAGTCGACGGCGAAAAATCGAATATCTCTTTCTCGCAGTTGACTCGTATAATTCAAATGGCCGGGTATTATTTTTGTAATCGCTTTTTCAACTTTTTCAACTTTTCCAACTGAGATTTGTAGCTATAAACCTTAAATAAATTTCAGCAATTTTTATTCAAATTCAAAAGTATAATACGATGCATACATAAATTCTACCATAATAAGAAATCATAATAAATCCAATAATAGATCGTTTAATTAAAAGATAATGGTAAATAGTAAAACCAAAATGTAAAGTTTTTCACATTAAGCTTTCTTTTAAGGGAATAATTTAATATTAAAACTATAAAGTGTTTCCTTTAGCATTGCATTATATTTCTGAAAAAATTAAATTTCGCTTATTAAGAGACTTAATTTTTTTGTAAGAAGGATATGAATTGTGTCGGTAGAATCCTCTGGGGTTTTGCAGTGAATCTCTCTCTCTCTCTTTTTTTTTGACATTTTGCAATGCATTTAATATGAAAAGACAACAGGCGAGGACAGGCAGGACCTGCACAGAGAGGGACGGCAGATTACAGAGCAGGACGGCAGGACGCAGGACGAAAGAGATGGGGGGCTGCCTTGCCCTGTCAAACCATCAAGGCGCTGGCAAGGACAATGGGGAAGTCTTAAACGCTGTCAACGTTGGCTTTTTCAAGCTTCAAGTGGCAGGACGAAAAGGACGAGGCGAAAAGTGCGCGTGCGAGTGCGAGCGAACGATGCCCCTGGCACATTTTTTTTTTTTTCGGGGAGACAAGCCCTGTCTTATTCTCTTCTTCGACTCTTCGGCAAGTGTGCGGCTGTTTAAATTGACACTTGGCATCTTTTGTTGCATCAAAAACGTGTCGTCCTCGAGTCAGCCATCCAGGCATGTCCTGCCATCCTGTCCTGTCCTGCCATCTGCCATCTGCCACCTGGCGCTGCCTCTGCCTCTGTCGTAGTCACAGTCGGGTCAATTAACCCTCCACAATTTACTTAAGATCTGATTCTGATTAAATTTAAAAATAAATATTACAAAAGAAAACATAACAATAGCAAAATAAACTGCACATTTTTCAGACTGTTGAATATGTGAATATATTGTACTAAAATTGTTGTCAGTTTTTGGTTGAAAAAGATTTATGTGGCAACTTTTGATATATGTTATGTATATACATTTTGGCCGTTTTAAAATTAAACATCCTACAAGCAATCGTAAGCATTTCCCAAAAGTGTCACCAAGGCAATCTCTTACTAATACACAGATGCTCTCCTCTCATGAAATTAGTTAATGTAGTTGAGTTTACGCGACATTTTCTGGTACTTTGCAGATATGTCACATGGGTATTAGGAGGGTTAAATATTTGACAGCGCGTAGCAGGAAGGTCGCTTGGGCGGATGCTGGAGGAGGAGGAGGAGGAGGAGCAGGTGAGGGGCAAGGACAGGTGGTAGGTGGATGGTGGAAAGGTGGGAAGGTCATGCACACTCTTATGACATTTTCTTAAATTACTTCCGAAAACCTTTTCACGCCCTCGCTGAATTGCTCATTCATGCCACTCCCGCACCACAGCCTTCCACAAATTTCCACACAACCAGCCAGTCCACACAATTTTCCCGCCCCCCCTTCACCTACCCTCCCGCCCACACACATACAGTTTTCCAACCACCCAACCCCACCCCCATCCCGTCCGTCCGTCCTTCAAGTGACGACTTAAAGTCGCCCTAATTGAATTGCGCAATAATGTAACAACTTTTCAGGGGCACTGAAATGTTGCACATTTTCTTTTTTTTTTTGCAACCCGAAACCAGACCAGGGGATCAATTTTTGAATGGGTAGTGCCTCGGGGGCAGATGCACAAAATTTAAACTAATTTAGATGGCTCATTAAATGAGGCTACAAACTCGCCAGATTTAAATCTCTCTCTTGAATGATGCAATTACGAACTCAAAACTAGTTGATGACTCTCCGCCCCTGGGATACATCAAGTTCAAAGGTGACAGCACAGGACATTTCAAGGACACCGGCAATGTCAGAAATTAAATATCTTGATTTACACAGCATGAACAGCAACATTTCCCTATTTGAGATAAATCAAAATCAAAGATGACAAGACAGTGGAATTTTAAGGTCATCTCAATCATCCTGCCGAGGAAATTATTTAGTTGATGGGAAAATAGGAACAGAATTTGAAATTAGGCAAAGACAATCATTTTAAGCCTAGACTCGACTCCCTCCGTCCGTTTAATTAACACTATTAAAATGTGATCAAAGGGAAAGTTAGTTGATAATTTTATTAAAATAAATTCCTGGCCTCTCAACACTAATACGACCAATTAAAATGCGTTCAAAGGCTCTTAAATCTTAAAGTTAGGCAATCGCTCAACACAAATGGTGGCTCACAAAAAAAAAAGATACGATTATCACATTCTAAAGGAAACCAACTCGACTCCGAGATCCACACAAAAAGCGGGAAAAGCTGAAAAAAAGGGACACTGGCCTCGTCAGGGGGAGTTATTAATTAAATTAACAGACCCCAAAGGAGGCCCAAGGAGCCTGTTCCGGCTGAGGACAAAAACTTTTGTGGAGATGGCCGTGGGTTACCTTCGGATCCGGGTAAAAGAATTACTCAAAATTAGCAATTAAAATTCACAAAATGTTTGTGGCCCAAGACGCGAAAAATTCCTCATTTTGAATGCAGGCAGACATATACATTTCAAACAATCCAATTTGGGTCAGCAGCATGAGCTGGAAATTATAATTAAAATCAATTTGCATAAACACAAAAAATAAGAAGAGTCCTGAGAGGGACAAATTTATTTGGGATCTGGGTAGGATAAACTTTTCTTCTGTCCCCCACTCCAAACAGGAGGCGGATGAGCTGTGCAAAACCAGAACTAAGTCTAATAAATCACAAACAAATTTTCTTATATGTTCTATACACTGAGGGGAAATCATACATATATATATCTAATCTTCTTAAAAAATTTAAAATATTCAGAAGAATTATTTAGAATATTTTGGGGATTAATCATTGTTTAGAATTTAATTTAATTTAGCGTTCAAATTAAAGAGCGTCTGTATGACTCTTAAACAAAAATATATGTTCCCCCTTTTCTATGTTATTAATTTGATTAAATTCCAAAGGAAATTAAAACGAAACCATTTCAAAGATGTAAAATGAAAAATGTTATAGTTCTAATGAAAGCACTAATTAAATGTGGGAAAATTCTTTCCCTTTTGTCTTTTGCAGCTATCTCCCTCTCTCTCTCTCTCTCTCTCTGTCTCTATCTGCCTTTGCCTTTTCTACAATTCTCACCCATTTGTTGAGGAACAAATAAAAAAAGAAATGGAGGCGGAAACGGAAGAATGAAAACAATGTGAGGCAAAGATGACAACGAGGACTACTTAGGATCAAGAGAACAAGAGGCACATGGAGCACAAATAGGAGCAAACCGAAGCAGAGGCGGCCACCCGAAGAAAAAAAAAAACCAAAAGAAAATCACATTTTAAGAATTTTAATCGAATACTGCCAGAAAAACAAATATATTTACAAATATATTTATATGTATACATAGCAAAAACCGAACAAAATATATTATGCCAGATTTACAATAAAATAAAGTAAAGCAAAGAGGGACGAGCGGTGCACAATTAAATACACAATGGCTCCCCATTAATAATAATTGATGTAAATACATGCTGCCAAATCGAGGACAACAACTAATTAGAACACCAATACGAACAAAACCAACCGCAACTGAGATGCATAAAACGCACAACAACAACAAATCGATGAACCAACTGCACAAGGACAACTTCAAGGAACTTCAGTTTTCCTCGCCAGCTGCGCCTGCGCCTTGAAGCCGGGGAAAACCTTTGGAAAACCAAAAAAAAAAAAAACAAAGCTGCCAGGAAAAATCCGAAAAAAAAACCAGAAGAGACGGGGAAACGGAAAACCAAAAATCAACAACAAAACAAAAAAAAAACCACAAATAATAAATTAATAAATAAATAAATCCAGCACGACTGCAGCAAAGGCCAGAACAGCGTGCAGAGGGAAATGAGATGAAGTGGTTTCAAGTGACCATAGATATGATTCTTGTGCTTTCATTTATATCAAGTAAGTGGCTCGTATTTATTAGCCTCGACCCAATCTCACATGACCACCGCCCCCCGCACCCCCCTCAATCCAATCTCTCACCCCGTCCCGCCCCGCCTTCGAATCCTCGATTCGAGTGCCATTCAAACAAAGCCCGTCGACGGCAAGGACTCGCAACATAACACAACACAAAACAATCGCATGACATTCGCCCGACATCCTCTCAACACTCAAAACATTCTCCAAGTTCCGCCAGATTTCCCGCCCTCCCAGGACCCAGGTCCTTTGAATCCTTCGTTCCCCCGCAGCATCACCCCGTATTTGGCTGCGTATCCGTGTGTCCATTGAAGCGCTCGAGTGTTTTTAGTTAGTTACGGGGGCGGCACCAGGCGGACTGGGCTAAGATGCACTCCAACAAATGAATGCAAATAAATAATGAAAATACATAACATAATGCAATAAATCTCCCTTATAATTAAATTTCCAAATTACAGTTTTGAAACTATTTTCCAAATATCACCAAGTGATTTAATTACTGCCTTTGAAGCTCTCTATTGGTGAATCTTTATGCCTTATGCTACAATTCACAGAATATCACCCAATTCAAAACAATAGATAAACAAAAATGTTATGTAGAAAGTGACAAATAATTTCTCCCAGTGCATAAATGGTTAACCGAGCCTCCGAGAAGTGGAGCGCCAGGAGCAGCCAGGAGAAGTGAAGGGCCCCGGGATGAGAGGCCTTCAGTCTAGGTCCTGGGACTGAGGTTAGCTGTTATTGTCTGGGCCAGGCTTTATTGCCAAAGCTTAATTTGGATTTCGGCAATTGCCGCAGAAAGCACAGACAACGCACACAGAAGCACAAATAAGACCAAAATAAAAATCACTTGAACGAAGTGATTGGGAATTTGGGATAAATGCAGCAAACAACAAATTGCCACTCGAATATGTTGCTACCCTGTTTTAAAGGCAATTATGTTTTAGTCTATATGCGAAATAAACAGTTTCTAAATAAATGTGTTGATATATAAATTCAAAACAAGCAAAACAAAAATATATAAAAACACCTAGCTAAAAGGTTTTTTCTTTATAAATATTTATAATAATAGATCTTATCTAGTGTACCGTATAAATATTTCCTGAAAATTACTTAAAAATCTATTACCTATTAATTTTTTTATATTTTCCAAATTACGATTTGTGAGAGTCGAGTATATTTTGTTGGCCAAAATGGAATGAAAACTGGCGAAATCGCAACTGAGTTGTGTGTGCTTGGAATCCGGGATGAGTTGGCAATGGGCGGAAAGGCTAATGCAACCGATGAGGGCGATGAGGGGCGATGGACAATGGTCCTTCCTCTCATCTATCTATACATTGAACTCGGCTTCGTCTCTGCTTCGGTTCGGTTTTTGGTTTTGGTTTTGGTTTTTGGTTGGGTTTCGGTTTCAGTTTCAGTTTCGGTTTCTGTTCTAGTGGCGTCCTCAAATTGAGGCCGCAGCTTTGTAACTGTATCTGTAGTAGAGTCAGTATCTATGTATCTGTATCTGTGCCCCTAGTGGGTGCGTTGGTGTGCGTGAGGCTGCATAGCCGAAACTGGCACAAGGCAGCCACGCCCACAATCAAAGCTGCAGCCCCTTCTTCCACCAACGCATTGATTGCGATCTGAGCCAGCCCCTTCCATTTTTTTTCGATATATATATGTATATATATATATGTATTTTTTTTTGTGTGATTTTTTCCACCCACTCCCTTTCCAGTTTTCCTTTTTCTGGTCTGGCCAACGCCTTTTGTGCGTGTTTTTCCGATTTGATTTCCCATTTTTTATGCGCATTGCGTCGCCAAGGCCAGCCAACATTTAATGGTCCTCAATTCCCTGTCGTCCCCGTTCCGAGCGTTCACTGTATTCACTTTCACTCTTGGCCCAGTCACCCAGTCACACAGATGCTGTTGTATCTGCATGTGAGTATCTTTGCCACTCCAATCCGGGAGTATTTCCAAGCACCATTGTATGCGGTATTTGTTGAATCAAATAATTAACAACAAAATCGTCTCTGTATGTATATTATTATTTTTAATTACAAATATCTAAGCCCTACAAATATTATATATTCCTGATAAAGAATAGGTTTTTTTCAAGACTCTTTATTATAGCCGGAAACAAACAGCAATATATTGGGAGATAAATGCGTTGCATCAATTTATGGCCTTCTTTCAGATCAATTTGTTTACATTTTTGTTTGCCTGCCCGCCTAATTGAGGGGATGCAGAGGAGGCTTTTATACGACAATTAGAGCTACTTACATCCGTGACGCAAAAACAAAAACAAAAGCAATTAAAACCCAAAAAATAATACATACAATAAAGGCGGAGAGTAATCATAAATCTTGAAATTTGTTTTCGGGGCGCGCTCCTTTCGTTTGGTTTCGTTCATTCTTCTTAAACAAGCATTGAATTTCTTTCGATTTAAAAAGCCATAAATTGCGCCCGAAAAGCTTCCTGGCTGTCTACAGACTGGCCTTAGGGATGCCCAGCAAAAAAAAAAATAATAATAAAAAGCACATATACCCCGGGTGTACTCCGAGTGGGGATCCCCCGAAAAAAAAATGGAAAACCGAAAACCGAATCAGAGAGCAAAGCGCCC
>JAJJHY010004047.1:1877670-1891911 GCA_021224005.1 Drosophila setifemur
TTGGGTGGGGTCCAAAGGGGGTGCAAGGGGGGTGCAAAGGGGGTGCAAAGGGGTCCAAGGCAGCTCGCAAACATAAATATAAATGGCAGTTAAGCAAGCCAGAGGGAGATGGCCATACCGGGGAACAAGAGAGAGGGAGAGAGAGAGACGCGGATATGGGGTGTGAAAGAGAGGGGGAGAGAGACTGGCATCAATGGCTCCTGCAAATGGCTGCTAATGCAGCTGCATCAGCCGAAGAAAGCGAAGAAGAAGCGCAGCTGCCACGCTCCAGTTTCCGCTTTGTGGCTATTAAACGAGCCACACACACACTCGCACACACTCGCACACTCGCACGCACATACAGATACTCGAACACACTGGGGGAAAAAAAGGAGGGAATTATTAGTTTTGTGGTTCGATTTGTTCAATATTATTATTTTCCAACGAAGGTTGTTTCTTTACTTTTCATTCGATAAATCAGAAATTGCTACTAGTTCGTTAGTAATCTCTCAGTGTAGGCCAATAGAATGGCATCCTGGCGAGGAGAGTGGAACTAACGCCCCCTTTTTTTTTAGAATCAACGACGACAACTGAGCACTTTCGCACAGTTTCCCCTGCTGCTGCCCCTGCTGCCCCTTCTGCCCCAGCAACCACTACTTATTCCAATCGGTGGGTCAAAGAGCAAACTATAACTTTGCGGCATGTATTACACACAAATTGTGTTGCCCCAGTACGGGTATACTATATATACTGCATCGAACTTGATAAATTCATGGCATTCATAGTTATTACAACGACTTGCTGAGCGAAATTCTGCGAGACGTTATGTGCCATTAAAATAAATGAATTGGATTGGGGCTGCCTTTTTAGATGCATTTTATTGTTTTGAATTTATCATAAGGTCTTAAAAGTTGAAGGCTAGGGGAGTATCTATATAAACTTTATTGAGATCCGCGCTTTCACTATCCCAAAAGAGTTGAGAAATAACTTCATTATATATTATTATTATTGTTTAGTTGCCTGCTAATGGAAATACATAAAGATTTGCAATCAAATATCTATTTTGAATATTAACTATTATTATCAAATAAAATAAAACTTCTCCGAAAAGTGTTAATTCATTATTATGTACTAAAATTATATATACATATAATACTAGTAATTAAATAAATCCTTATTATAATACTCTTTCGAAGTGTATTCAAATTTCGACATTGTCCGAAAACTTCGAACATAATACTTTCGAATAATTTTTCACTTCCAACCACTTTATCTGCCGTGATATTAATGTCCTCCAACGCCCATTATCCCTTTGCCATCCTGCCATCCAGCTATCCTGCTATCCTGCCTCAACTGCCCCCCCTCTAATGCAATTGCCACGCCCCTGCGGCTGCACTTACGTGGCGCTAATATAGAAAAGTGAAGTGCCACCGACAACGCTGACGATGGGAACGATGACGACAACTAAAACTGAAACTACAGGGCACTGGCAAAAAATGGGGCGTGTCGACGCCCTACTTGAGTTGGTGTACACAATAAAAAAAAACGTCCATAATAAATTTAGCATTTCACTTGAAAAGTCGCCTTCCAAAAAAAATATTTCTATGTTAATTTTGTAAAGTAATATATATTCTATATAATGATGTTAGTAAAAAATGTGTCAGAAAAGGAAAACAAAATATTAAAACTGGTTAAAATTTATGGTTATTTAAGTAATTAATCAAAATTAGTAACAAAATGTTGAAATATTCTTCGTTTTCGATTCGGATAATCCCGAAATATTAATGACATTTCCCAATTAAAGCAACCATAAGAGTATTTAATAATAATTATAATGCAAAACATAAACTATTTAAAGTCACTATTTTATGAATATTAAAACTAGAAAATAGTGTTCTTAATTTTTATTTTTAATATTTGTTGTTGGTATTTTCTCCCCGTGTACTATTTCGGAGAACGCCCACTTTTGGCTGAGGCAGTGCGACAAATTTACTGCAGCAGCATCGAAGGCATCAGAAGCGCCACAATCACTAGGAATCACCAGGAGGAGCCGAAACAGGAGCAGTTCGGTTCGTTTGGGTTCGGTTTGGTTTGGTTTGTCCTTCGTCCAATGCTTGTCCTTCGACGTCTGCGTTGCCTCAAGTGGAGCAACCACTATGCCATTGGGCCACTGGGTAGGGCCAGAGTCGGAGCATGGGGATGGGGATGAGGATGAGTCCGAGGATGGGGGATGAGAATCTGGCAAGAGACTGGGTGGCTGGGAGAAAGGGAGCAAGGGAGCTGGGAATTTGGGTCGCCATCCTCGACGGTAACTGCAATTTTTTGGCATGATTCATGACCGCGCCATGGCAATGTCGTTCATGTCGTCTACGCGCGAATGGCACACAGACAGTCGCAAGGACACTGAAAGAAAAAAGGGCTAGGAAAACCAAATGAAATATATGATAGAATAAAAACATTACTAAATATATATAAAATAGCTAATAAATGCGGCGTATGCTTAGAACATGAAACAATTTTATTTAATTTATCGAGATTTTATTGAAAAACTATTTCAAATTGATAGATTTCCAGAATGCTGTGCATTTGTATTTTTGGTATCCTCTTTTTCCTTTTGTGAGTACCTATGAAATGGAATGAAATTTCTCCCAGTGTCGAAAGGCGTGGACACATAGTAAGAGTCCAAGTCCAAGAAAGTCTAAGGAAAGACAGACGCTTGCAAGCCTGCGGCATCTTTCGGTCGGTCAATGTGTTTAGGTGGCTGCCACAATGGGCCCCCATCATTTATTTATTTATATATATACTTGTATGTATTTTTTTTCTTTTCTTGGGGATCAAACAACGATAAGTCCGTGTCACATACCACATTCAACACATCCACTCTGCAGCACCTGCCCCACTTTGCTGGCCTAGCCACTGTCCTTTTATTTCAGGAGTATAAAGCGGGATGCTATCGATCGTACTTATAAATTATTACCTATGGCACTGGGTATGCCATTATCCTGTAAATTATGTGTAGCGATGAATATCAATCTTCGAACGGAACGGAAATATATTCTTGATATTTTAAAATGGCCATCTCACACCTACTAATTAACAATTTTAAAGGGGAATGAAAAACTGGATTAAATGTCATGTACTGCTTAATTAAATTTATTAATTTAATTTAATATTTATTAATAATTTAAAATGATTAAATAAAATCAAAAGCAATACCATTTATATTTAACCTTATTTTTCCCGATATTAAATGCATTTTTAGAGGCTATTTCTTAATTAACAAATTAAATGAATTTAATGTATATATTTCAACTCGAATAGAGGATTGTCAAACTCCATTCATCACTCATTCATTGTTCATTTTCATTTTATTTATTAATTAAAATACATTTAATCTTATACCTACAAGAATACATATCATATATATAGGTATAATTTTAATGATTGCAATTGTCAGCAAAATGTAAATGATCGCATAAAAACTCTTGGGCAAACCTCATTTTACCGAAATTAAATGCTATTTCTTAACGAACTAATTATATGAAATTATTTAAATAATTCCGACTCAAATGGAGGATTGTCAAAGTCCACTCATCACTCATCCATCGTTCATCTTTTGTTTATCGCCTCGGTTACTGACTGCGAGTATTGCATTTAGCCATCTCTGATCCAGATTCCACCGAACCCACTTCCCATATCGCTTTATATCAATTGCAATTTATTGAAATTGCTCGAAGCCAGCTAAATTCAGGAATTTTCCTTTCCCTTCTTTTTGTGTGAGTTTTTTTTGTGGGGATTTTGCATCGTAAATTCGCCACGTGCTGCCATTGTCTGGAGCTGATTCCCTCTTTTCTCTTTTCTCCTTTCTCCGCCTGCCTCTCTCTCTGCATTTCCTTTTGGCTTCTATTGTTATTGAAAATTGATGAACACACACACACACATACACACACCGATAGTCCTATATAGAACTATACGTATATGCATGGATATCGGCGAGCGATTAGCGGGTTGCGGGTTTTTTCCCAGTGAAAGTGCTGGGAAAATTATTGCCGACTGCATCTCAAAGCTGTAAATCAAGAGAAAGTGAAAATCGCCCGCGAAAAAAAAGGGAAAAAATTTCCCAACCAACGGATAAAATAGAATAAAAGAAGGACACTGGGTGACTAGTTGCAAAAAGCAGCTGGATTTTCCCTCCATTTCCATTTGCATTTTCCGAACTCGGAACGCTTTTCCCGCTGCCTACTTGTGTGTCATTGAAATGCGATCAGCAGACATTCAGATTCAGGGGCGCAAAAATTTAAATTGGCAAAGGTGAAAGGCTCAAGAAAGTTGGCGGGGATTATGGTCCAAGTTCATGATTAATTCATGGCTAACATTATTGATGGACTTTCTGCCTTCTGCCTCGCTAGCCAACTTTGAGTTTTCCGAACACCGATAAATAATATGGTAGCCAATTTAATATCAGTATCTCAGTCGATAAGTAATAGCTATTATTTTTAGATAAATAAGAAGGAAATGCGTTTTGGATTCTTGGGAAATATAAAATATACGGGTAGGGAGCAAAAAACATTTGTTTTTTAGAAGCCAGTCAACTTAATACCGAGAGATAATGTTCTCGTGGTCGGGCAAAAAAAACTTGACCATTCCCGATGAAAATGCTGATGCATGGAAATCGCAGGGAAAAACTTTGGCCAACTTTTCGCACTTATCGATCGCAGTGTCAATCTAGGAATGCATATCTCTAACTGCTGCAGCTTGTCCTCTTCCAACTTGTCCTCTCCCCTCTCCGGATCCCGGCATATCCTGTCCGGGTCCTGGTCCGGGTCCTGGTCCTGGTCCTGGTTCTGGTTCTGGTTTCTCTTGGTTTTGGCCACGGACTTGGTTCGCAAAAAGCCATTGAAAAGTTTTCAGCTCTTAAGTACCCTTGCCCTTTTGGCACCGAACCCCCGCGCCCCCCTGGAATCCCCGCCCATGTCCATGGGCTGGGTGTGGGCCTTAATAAACTTTTCAAATGCATGATTGATGAAGTTGCTCCTTGCCGGCAACATGAAAGTTTTTGATGGCATTCTGTAAACGAGTCGCGTCCGCGTCCGCGAGCGCCTCGCTAATTGTTGTTTTCGAAAAGCGCCAAATGAGAGAATGCATCAAGGGTTTCCACGGGGTGGTAATGGGTGTGAAATGGGTATGAAATGGGTGCGAAATGGCCACCATTCCCACCACTCCCAACAAATGTGTTGACAAATTTTTGATTGCAGCGTGCCAGGCAAATGCTCATTTAATACATAATGCCCTTGATTGATGTCGGAGGCTGTAACCCGATTTCCGAAATCAAAGCTGATGAACATTGCATGGCTGATGTGTTTCAGACATTCGATTACGAATTCTACAGAGACTGATTACCGACCGCAAAACAATTCCCATCATTTGGCCTACATTCGTTTTCTAATTGCGATATTTTTTTGCGCTAAATTTACTTTGAGCCGGGGACTTTGCAAATTTTGTTCGCATAAAATCGTTAACTTTGTCAAATGGCAAAATGGAAATAATGATTTCGAATCCATTATTGTCTAAAATATTACAAAATAAAGGAAGGCTATCTTCAGTATAGCAGTTATGGGAGATAGCCAATATAGGATATACATTCTTAAGATATAAATTATCTTCGAAAAGTGATCTCTTTTTAGCTCATAACATTAATAATTCAAGTAAGAAATAATATAATTTTATTACAACTAATCGCCATTGATCTGCTTCTAAATCCGTGGATTTTAAATATAAATTTGATCATTAAAATTGTTAACTTTGTACGGGATTTCCGAAAGCAATTACCAGGCGAACAGAAAAAACAGAAGTCTGATTTTGATCATTTAAATAATTACCCGACTCATTTTTAAGTATCCCCAAGAGATGCAACATTTTTTTCCCAGACTACCCAAAAGCGATTTTAATATCGCCCCAAAAGTATGCTACAGCTTTAAACGATTTTTGTAACCAAATTTTATCGCTGTTAACTTGCTGGAGCTCTCTGTTCGCCTCGTACATTAAATCAAAGAAAACGCCCATTCTGTTACTTAGTTCAAATTTCCGTTACAACAAATTACAACAACGTAATCGTTCAAATGGGTTAACATTGCATGGGATTCCAGAACGAATGCACCAGGCGAACAGAAATAACAGTTGGCTGTTCCCGATCTGTTATTGTTTCTATGTTTCTATTTTATGGAGATTCGGAAAACCGTAGCTCTCCATTGTGCTCTCTCATATTGGTCATGGGTAATGAGAGATTTTGAAACAACGGTTATTTGAAGTCACATTATGTGGGAGTTGGGAACTAGCTGCAGTTTCTGATCGCCTGATACATTAAATCCAAGAAACATCCCATTCAGTTAGTTTGTTCAAATTTTCCGTTACAACAAATTACAACAACCTAATCGTTCAAATCGGCTAACATTGTATAGGATTTCAGAAAGCAAGTAGCAGGCGAAAAGAAAGTTACAGAAGGTCAACCATAAAATCTCAATTCATTTTAAGTATCCCCAAAAGATGCAACATTTATTTCAAAACTTCCCCAGAGCGACTATTAATATAGCCCCAAAAGTATGCTGCATTATTTTTTGATTGCGTGGCATAATTTCTGTTGACCTTCTGGAGCTTTCTGTTAATGTACATAGCAAACAGAAACCGTAGCAAGTTTTTTTTCAAATCTCTCATTAAGCATGACCAATATGAGAGAGCGCAATGGAGAAGCGCAACGGTTTTGCGAATCTCCATAAAATGGAAACATAGAAACAATAACAGATCGGGAACAGCCTACTGTTATTTCTGTTCGCCTGGTACATTAAGTCTGGAGTCCCATACAATGTTAACCCATTTTAACGATTACGTTGTTGTAATTTGTTGTAACGGAAATTTGAACTAAGTAACTGAGATGTTTTGTTTATTTAATGTACTAGGCGAACAGAAACCGTAGCAAGTCAGCAACTGTTCCCAACTGCTTCCCCTTAATGCTTCCCCTCTTTGTGAATCCACTGCAGGTAACGGTTCTTTTTAAAATCTCTTCTCTTTACCAACGGCCCATAAGAAGGTAACTGTTCCTTTCCCCTCCCACATAAAAGAACAAAAATAAATTATCAAAATTAGCCTTCTGATTTTTCTGTTGGCCTGGTACTTGCTTTCGGAAATCGGAAATACAAAGTTGACAAATTCGAACTATAAATTGTTATAATTTGTTGTAACGGATATTTTGTGATTTAGTTCATATATCCGTTACAACAAAATACAAAACAATTGATTGCTCAATTTTGTTAACTTCGTATGGCAGTTCAAAAAGCAAAATACCAGGCGAACATAAAGCATTAGACTTTTTATATTTTTTATTATAAATAACGAAATGGTAACAAAAATATTAAATATACTAGTATATAATATAAAAATGTAAAAGCTCCAGAAGGAGAACAAAAATTATTCCACTCAATTAAAAAAATGCAGCATTCTTTTTGTGCTATATTAAATTCGCTCTTCATACAAATTTTGCATCTATTGGGGGCACTTAAAAATAAGTGAAGTAATTGATATCGACCTTCTGGAGATAATTACAGTATATATATATAGCTTATACAACTTTCTGGTCATAATTAAATACACTTAAAGATAACTTTAATTTTAATAATATTAAATATTTCGGGAAATATATTTATTAATTGGAAATTAAATTTATATATTTATATAAATACTCTCTGCAAGGCTATAATAATAATCAGTTATCTTTAACGTATTTAATTTGAAGTATAGTAAAACTAGCATTTTCTGCAGGCTTTTTTTTCGTTCTCCCCTAACTCCATAAATATGTGCCACCAAAAAAATTAGCCTCGGCCGCATTTATTTCTTGGTTAAGAAGGCGAACTGGCAGTGGGCGTGCAAGAGCCAAATTGCCATTTGGCTGAGAATCGGGTTAGTTGACTCTTTGACTCGGCTCGTGGGCTTGGGCTAGTGGGCCACTTGGTATGGTTTGTGGTAATGGGCAATGGGCAATGGGAGTGCTGCAAACGATGGTGGCAGTGGGTGCAGCTAGCTGAGGGGCAGCTAGTGTTTTGATAAATGAAGTTGTTGTCGCTATTTCAGTTGCAGTTGCAGTTGTAGTTGCCATTTTTTTTCTTCACTTCTCTTCGCATGCTCGCTCGCTCGCTTTCCCGGCCAACATTAATGTTGGCCAGTTTGCCAAATGAGCCTGGCGAAGTGCGGATGCACAGGAAAAAAAATATTTACATATACATACATAGATAATTAATATAAAAAATATTTGTGTTTATAGAAAGAATTGCTATTAGATGTAATTTAAAATAAATTTACTGATAATTTCGTACAACTTTTGTGGAATTTTATTGGAAGATCAATAAACATGTTTATTTTATTTCAATCAAACACTTATTTTTGTTAAGTACTTAAATTAAAATTTATTGAATAAAGTTCCCATATTATCAATTTATGTATTTTTTTTCTGTGCAAAAAAAAATGTGGGGGAAGTAGTTGAAAAATGGAGTGGATGAGGCGGAGGACACTTGAAAATTTGTAAGCTGCTGCAAAGGAATTTTCGGGGCGGGCGGGGAAAAGGAAGTGTGACAACAAACCGCAGAAGAAACAAAAATACTATATAGAAAACCTGCAAAACAGGGGCGGAGGAAGGAGGGGGAGGGAGAAGTGGAACTGACTTCGCCGGAAATGGCAATGCACTCTTCTTATTTTCCATCATTTGTACTCCATTTTTTTTTTGTTTGGTTGTGTTGCTTGTGTTTTTCCTTCTGCAGCTGAAAATTGCATTTATCTTCAAGTTTGAGTTTCCTTCTTAGTTATTTATTTACTTACTTTTTCGCTCTTTACAATTCCTTCAGTCACACACACACACTTGAATAAATATATATTAATATATTCACATGAACAGGGCGAAATGTACGAACAGAGACGAAAATACAAAATTCATGTTGCTCTCCCCCTTCTAGGCTGATTTTATGCATTTTGCAGCAAAACGACATTTCAACAAGCTTGGGCAGTGGAAAACTTTGGAACAGGGTTTTCATTTTGAAAATCTTTTCATAAAATTCTTCAAGAAATACAAATAAACTACCAATGAGTACTACAAATCCGGTGACTCATAAAATTTTAATTGAAACTTCATTGCATTCGATTTAAATTTGTTTAATTGTGGGCCCAACAAAATATTTAGCATAATTCAAAGTAAATAGTGCAATTTTTTAAATTGAACTAAAGTCCGCTGGGAACATAAATCCATATAGGAAAGTAAGAGAAGCTTGATGCTAGTCTTCGGAGACGCATTCTCCCGCATCTCGTTTTTTTTTATCCTTCAGACCGAGTCATGCATATTTCATATCTGTTGTGCATGCGAGTGAATATATATACTAGTATATATATCGGAGCACTCCTTCGGAAATCATCTGCTCCACCCGATTCGTGTGGGGCTTATGCCGTCGTGCCTTTTGTTGCATTAACCTTTGCATAATATGGGGGCACCGCTACGCTCCGCTCCGTTCCACTTTACTTCAACTCAAATGTGCCACGCACCTGCCATAAAAGCAAGTACCGAATGCCAAGAATGAATTCCAATGACGACGCGTAAAGTTTGCCGTGAGTTAATGCCGAATATCTGGATTACCCTGTATTGCCCGACGAGATCGTGAGCAGAGAGACCGGAGAGACCGGAGAGACCCGACTGGAGAAGCCGGGGATTTGTAGCCCATCTCAAGTTTATTCCATTTTGAGCAAAAACTTCTTGGCAAAGTGAATCTCTGTCTTTCTGGCTTCTGGCTCCCCAACTAACAGTCCGCTCGAATATTTCCCATAATTTCCCCAGGCCAACTTTACCACTTTAATTTAATTTCAACTCAGTTCGTTTGCTGGCCGAGCGACGAGAGTCAAAATAAGCATACACAGAACAAAAATGGGTGTTAATTTGTAAATCAAAATATTTTAAAACAAATCTTTGGATGGGAGGTATTAACTAATATATTAATAGAGTAGCTAGAGAAATTAGACTAAAACTAGTTAACCCAAAAATAATATCTCATCTTGAAAGATATTTTTGTATATTTTAATACGATTTTGTTCGCTGTTCGCTTAATACGATTTTGTTCGCTGTGCATTTGTTGGAGAGGCGCAAGAAGTGTTGCCTACTTTCACGGGCCGAGGCCAAAATCACCGCCGTTCCAAAACCGGCCAAATCCTGGCTGCAGGAGCAGCCAAAGGACATGGGCGAGGAGCCGGTGAAGAGCTGGCGAGGAGCCTGCGGAGCAGCACTCAACGCTCCTTAGGGTCTCATGCATATTCAAAGAGCATTTCATGAACTCATAAGCACGCCACTCACACCCAGGCCAACGCCCCGAGGCCCTGCACCACCACCAGAGCCACCCTGCACCACCCTGCACACACCGCACCGCACAGCACAGCACCGCACAGAACCACACCGCACCACACACCTCCATCCGCATCCAGGTGTCCGTGTCAATGCCAGCGGACCAGGAGCTGAGGTTAAAGTGACGGGTGGCTGGGTGGTTGGGTGGTTGGAATGGGTCCGGGGCCTTTGCGAGAGATTACTGAGTGGGAGGTCATTGGTCAGCTTGCCAGTTTCCAGTTCCCAGTTTTGGTTAAGTGGTTCGGCCCCCAGCCACAGCACGCCCAATGTGTGTTCTTGGGATTTTCTCTCGTCGCTCCTCTTAAGTCCTGCGAAATAATGGAATTGATCGAAACAAAATAATGGAATAACTTACTTCACGAATAATTTTCGTCGGGCGTAGTTTTTTTGCAGAGGGTGTATCTTAATGCTCGGGTTAAATTGAAGGAATGTCGTAGATACTTTTTGGATAGTCTTTTTTCTAATAAAAAATATTAATAGCTTATTAGTTTAATTCCATACTTCCTGGAGTATAATTATATTATTGGATAATCTATTGAAGAAATATTTTCTTTATGCTAGTATTTTTTTTTACTACCAAAATGTACATAAATAATGCAATATTGAGGAAATGTTGTAGATACTTTTTGGAAGTATTTGTTCTAATAAAACATATATTATTAATAGCTTATTAGTTTAATTCCATACTTCTTGGAGTATTATGCACTGATATTAATTGGATAATCCATTGAAGATATATTTTCTTTATGCAAATTTTTATAAATTACCAAAATGTAAATTAATAATGCAATATTAAAGAAATGTCATAGATACATTTTAGGTAGTATTTTTTTATTACAAAATATGTATAGCTTATTAGTTAAATTCCATACTTCCTGGACTATTGATATTAATTTGATAATCTATTGAATATTAAATATTTTCTTTATGCTACTTTTTTCAAATTACCGAAATGTAGATTAATAATGCAATATCTTTTCATCTTTAAATAAACTCTTTGCCATTAAAATAATGTGAATTCCCGAAAAGACTTAAAAGGTAAAAGTGGGTGATAAAACTATGAAATTAATTGTTCGAAAGGCCCGATTTATGTCAACCGGGGGAAAGTGGCCAAGTAAATGCAAGGAATTTATTAGCCACTTACGGACTCAACCCAACCCAATCCCCCCTACCCCTCTTCATACATTTTTCTCAAGGATTCTCCACAGCTCCTTAGCTTGTGCTCCTCTCCATCTCCTTGGTCCGGTGCAAATGAAATATGAATAACGCAATAAAAACGTCTTCTAGATGCGAGTGTGTGGCCCAAGAAGTTGCGGCATTCGCGGGTAGATACAATTTGCATCTCAAACTGCACTCACAGATACAGCAACAGCTACAGATACAGCTACAGATACAGATACAGATGCACGCAGCGCGCACACACATGAATGGCTGCGCATAAAGTGACAGTTACATTTGTCGTTCGCTGCGTGCTCAGTAAACCAAGCAACTGTGGCAGTAACCAGTTGCCAGTAACCATTTGCCAGTTACTAGTAAACCACTCACTACACTAAGGAGAAATTGTAATTTTAATATAAAAAAAATCGAAGCATTTCCAGCGGGATTAAAAGTGCATTTTACTGCCACTCCTGCCCAGCTTTATTTCACTCGAAAATTATCAGAATAAGTACTAGATATATTTTTTTTTAGATCTAGTCAGGCTTTAATCACAGACTAGTTAATACAGCGACTTAAGATGATTTTAATCAACCGCAGATTGAGAATATTGATTCCTGAGATCAAATGTTTTGCCGCCGTGCAGCTGTTTTGCCTCGAACATATCTGCCAGATACTCAGATACTTTACGCCTGATATACATATCTAGCAACTCATTTCTCCTACTGCACTCGCAGGAAAAGAGACAGAGCTAGGGAGAGGGACAGGGAGAGAGATTGGACCATGACGTTGATGGTTTTGCATACGCTTAATGCGGGGAGAGTGGAGAATGGAGACTGGAAAGAGAGGAGAGTGGAGAGTAGAGAGAGGAGAGAGGAGGAGGGGTCCATAAGTAGTAAGTGGGGATTGGAGCATGTTAGTGGATTGTCGGTTTCTGGGACGGGTTACGGACTTTACCTTCCACCATTTGTATTTGTTTATCAAAGCGCGAACTTTTTTCCAGCCCCCGCCCTTTGCCTAACCCCGAATCCCCTTTGCCCCACGCCCCTGCCCCTGCCCCCGCTCCACAAATTTCGTCGGGTTCTGTGCAAATTTGTTACCAGCTGCACTTGAGGGCTTCATAGTGTGTATGTAGGGGGAGGGAGGGAGGGAGGGAGGTCGGTAGGTTGTAACTATATCTGTATCTGTGTATCTTGCAGTTCAATCTTCAGCTCTGTGACGCATTGCATTTTACGGCTTTCAAACTTGTCGCCCCATCTCCGCCTCCGCCTCCTCCGCCGCCCACCCAGAATCCAGTATCTGTATGTTATTACTACATTTTCAGAATTTTTTTCCGATTTTTTTCTGTATTCCGTAGTCGGTAGTCGGTAGTCTGTAGTCCGTATTCTGTATTCTCCCAATGTCAGCAGAAACTGTCAGGCTTGGAATATTTCTGGAGTGCTGCAGCAGTTTGCCTTTGTTTGCTCTGGGGATTAAGGGGTCCTGTGTGGGTTACAACGTTCCTCCTCCTCGTCCTCGTGCTGTTTCCCTGTCCCGTTTCCATGGGTGATCTTTAATTACACACAAAACGGGGCCGAGAAATGTATGCAGATGCAGATGCAGATAAGAATGGTGGGGGAGAATCCGTAAGAGACACTTTTGTGCCGGGCTTGTATCCACATACATAAATGGCCAACAATGTTTGTTTTAAATTGTCAAAGCCATAACAATTAAATGGGATTTTTTTTTTTAGTTGCTAGCATTCTGTTGCAAATGAATGAAACAATTTTTGTGTAATTTAATTTAAAAAACTATGAAACATTTTTGAGCATTACGAAAAAGAAACCAGAGAATAAAGCAAATTCATAGCAATTATATATATTAATTATATAAAGCTCTGCTTCCATAGATACATATAGTATATGTATCTCAATTTTTTTCGCTCCCCTTCCGGACTCCCTGCCTGTCATCGGAGTTACCTTCTCGATTGGCTCTGAGCATTGACAGGCAGCCAATCGCAATCTTAACCTGCCTGCCACTTGGCCTCCGCCGCTCCTTCCCCCCCTGCGAACGTTAACCGCCAATTGCTCATTTATCTTCCGGTTGATTCTGTCAGCGGAGGTCAGGGGAGGGGTCAGGGGGGTGGAGTGTGTGTGTGTGGCGTCATTTAAAAGCCACAAAGTGCTCGGCAAACAAATCAATTTGCCATAATCATCAAGTAACATGAAAAGCAGGCGAGCGGCATCGCGATTGGGAGTGAAAGTAAAAGTGAGAGTGGGAGCCCATAAATGAACCTCATGCCAGTTCTCCCCTTGCCCGAAAAAGTTGGCTAGGGACAACCTACGATGCGTTGCAATGCAATTACATCCTCAAACACACTGCCAGAAAAACTGGACAACTTATTTCACTCGATTTGAAAGAGCCTTCCAAATCAGTGTGGTTAATAAAGTGCAATAAGACTTAGGCATAATTTATTCATTCTTGGGAAATGGAATATTGGTTTCCAGAATATTTCTCTTGGTGTCCAATGTGGGGCACGTGAATTGGCCGCTTCCCGGTTTGAAGAAAGGGAAAGGACGAAGGACGAGTGGCGGAAGAGAAAGTGAGCAGGCGGGAGACACGAATTCGCAATTAAGTGATTTTATGGTCGCGTATTTCAATTTATTGCCAATCGAGCGTTGCCAATCTGCCACCCTCGGAAGCTG
>JAJJHY010004047.1:1902082-1912571 GCA_021224005.1 Drosophila setifemur
CTATTTAGGTTCCTTGCATACCCCTCATCCCTACCCCCTCACCCCCCTCTCATTTGCTCTTTACTCCCTGTTGGCAGTCAGTTGTAGTTGCAGTCGGCTTGTTGGTGGTGTCGCTGGCATTGACGGCGCATTAACTCATTTCCTGCATCATTAAGGGGCAGCTGCAATTTTCGCACATTTATGCCACAAACGTGTCCAGGATGTAGGCCCCCTTTCCAGGCTCAGCTCCATCCCAATCCCCATCCCCATTCCGATACCCATTACGTCGCCCTCGTTAATTAATTTAGTCGCAGGCTCCCAGTTTAATACGCTCTTTGAATAAGGGCTGAGGATGAGAGATTGGTTGCAGATTGATCTCGATGCATTGAAATTCTAACAAAGGGATTGTGGCAATTAATTAAAGGAGCCCAAGATCCAACTGGGGGGATTTGTTGATAGGAAATTCAGTTACCGAAATTAGAATATAGAATTTTGGAACTGCAGGTCAGAGATATTTTAATGTTGGTATTTGTGTTGGTATGCAGCTATTTCACTAAATATTGAACAACAAAAGATACTTTGATTTAATAAGGGCTGCGGATGAGAGATTGGTTGTACGTATTGAAATTCTAACAAAGGAATTGGTAATTAATTAAAGGAGCACAAGATCGAACTGAGGGATTAAATGATATGAAATTCAGTTACTAATAATAGAATATTACATTTGGGATACAAAATTTGGAACTGCAGGTCTAAAATATTTTAATGTTGGTATTTGGTTTGGCTTGAACCACAAAAGATACTTTTCATTTAAATGTCTTGAAAGCATCGTTTTTTCGAAGTGTAATGGAAGGAGTTTTCAGTTGAAGTTCGCGTTCCGAACTCGTGCGAATTAGGATCGATTTCCGCAATCAAGTTGCAATCGAACACGGAATAGTGGCTCAATTGAAAGCGTTTAACAAACTTGACCGCTCCGAACGCGGAGCTCCCCGGAGGATTGTGGGAAAAGTTTTGTGCCCCTCAGCAATCCGTAAAAAGGCGCCGATGAAACGGATCCCTCCCATGACCCACTTGCAGTTTGCCCTCCCATTACAGTACATCCAGTATATGTAAACTTATCCGTAACCGTAGCTGTAACCGTAACCGTATCCTCATCCTTAACCGTGCGTTCCACTTCCACAGGCAGCACAGCGAATCCGGATGCGAAACGATTGTACGACGATTTGCTGAGCAACTACAACAAACTGGTCCGGCCGGTGGTGAATGTTACCGACGCTCTCACCGTTCGCATCAAGCTGAAGCTCTCCCAACTGATTGATGTCAATCTGAAGAACCAAATTATGACCACCAACCTGTGGGTGGAGCAGTCCTGGTACGACTACAAGCTCAAATGGGAGCCCAAGGAGTACGGCGGCGTGGAGATGCTCCACGTCCCCTCCGATCACATCTGGCGGCCGGACATTGTCCTCTACAACAAGTGAGTACCGATCAATAAATAATGTTTACTTGCAAAACAACTTATATATTTGTTAACTCCTTTGATTCGATAAATGTTAAAAGTAACAAAAATATGAAATTAACAAAAAAAAAATCAATCAATTAGTATTAATGAATGGGAAATATTTATTTTGTTTCATTTAAATGGAGCCATGCCCATAATTTTATTTTATGCACTTAATCAATAAAATAAGTTATATTTATCTGTTAAATGCAATCCCCGTTCATATGCAATTTCGCACGAAATGTAGTTAACGCACAAATGGTTATGCAGTGTGCTGCATAATTATTCAATTTAAATGAAGCCCCATGCAAATGAGCCACTTTGTCCACCTTCCAGCGCCGATGGCAACTTCGAGGTGACGCTGGCCACCAAGGCCACGCTGAACTACACGGGACGGGTCGAGTGGCGGCCTCCGGCCATCTATAAGAGCTCCTGCGAGATCGACGTGGAGTACTTTCCCTTCGACGAGCAGACCTGCGTCATGAAGTTCGGCAGCTGGACCTACGACGGCTTCCAGGTGAGTGCTCCAAATTGAAGTTAAACTTTTCACCTTTGGATAATTCGTGAATTTAAGTCCATGAGAGTGCAATTATTCAGATATAATTACATATAACTTTAATGTAATTACAACATTGTAAAATCGCAGCTTAAAATTGGTAAGCTGTAAGCTAAATACAATTAAAAATAATAAATTAAAATCTTTTATATTTTATGACCTTTTTTTATCCATTAAAGTACATTTACTAAAAGTACAATTATTTGGTTATAATTATTATGTAATTATAACGTTTTAAAATCGCTGCCTAATCAAATTTTAGCTGCAAACGAAATACATTTAAATATTACACAAAACAATTCATTTGTTGAATTTATAAAATATATTATCTTGAATAAGAAGTCTTTAAATTGACATAATAAAAATGATGAGTCATTTATTTGAATATTCTGTAAATGAAATGTTTATTTTATTACAAAATTAGTTTTCATACTATAAATGATAATATGGTTACTCTAGCTCTTACGGTTTCTGAGATCCGTTTGTTCATACGGACGCACGGACAGACGAACGGACACGCGGACATGGCTATATTGTTATGCTGATCAATAATACATATACTTTATGGGGTCTGCCACGCCTTCTTCTGCCTGTTACATACATTTGCACAAGCTTAATATACCCTTTTACCTTTGGGTACAGGGTCTAAAAACCAATCTCGACTTTGAATATATCCCCGTTTTAAAACTGATAACATTTTTGCGGTGACCTTGATTTCGTCCACGACTTTATAATGTTTCTCGATCACTCTTTCCCTTTAATTTTATTGCTCTGATTTATTGTTTCGGAAAGTTCGAAAATCCCCGACTATGACCATAAAGATTACAATTGCCCATTTTGGCCCTGTAGAGCAATCATTGATTTCGATTTCATGGGAACCGCAAATTTGGCAGCCGAGCAGCACTCAGACATCGGGACATGGGGACATCAGGACATCCAACAAAAATGCACCACACACGTGATCCAATTTAAACCACACAAATGAAACTTTCTCTGGCTTTCGTCTGGCCTTTGCTAATTGGTTTATAAATCTGTGGCAAGTGTTCGAGGGGCGAGTGTGACTGTGTGTGTGTGTGTGTGGTACGTCAGGAAGATGGATACTTGTGTGTCCCCATTAACGGGTGTGTGCCAAGGATTCCCCAGGACTCTTATTTATCTGCACAGCAGTCCCGGAGCCATATCATTTGCACATTTACAAATTGCTCACCTGCCGGGTTTGAGTTCGGGTTTGGGTATTCGTTTTTGTTTTTTTTTGTGTGTGTGTTCTCCTGGTGGGTGTCTCTGAGCCCGGTTTAGTGGTCATAAACCCAAATACGGTCATAATTCCTTTTGGAACACTGGCATAGAATTTCTCACGTTTTATGGCCACAGAGCTCGCACCGGAGAAGGAGACGGGTGCCGGCACAGACAGAGATGGGGATAAAGATAGGGATAGAGACAGAGACAGGTAAATGGGTTTGAAATAGACAAACGGACAGACAGACAGCCGGCCACAGGGAAGCTTCATAAAAACGTCTCTAGTGGTTGTCCAACAGTGTAAGCGAGTAGCGAGGGAACGCTTCGGGTGCAGAGTGAACGGGGCAGATGGAAATTGGAAGACCAAGGACGAAGGACGAAGGACACGGGACACGGGACAAAGGAAACTGAGGCAGCTTGACACCTGCCCAGCAAATGTCGGCAAGTAACGGTCGGCCAAACTCGTAAAATTCCCTGCACCACAAAAAATGCAACCCGAGGCAGGAATACACTAAGAAAAACAACGTAGTTAAAGTTTAAAAGCCATTTACAAATATCCCAAATTATGCGAAATGAATTAAAAATGCAAAAAAACTGTTTTAATAAATATTGAGTGTAGATTTGTATCTTTTTAAATGTGTTCTTTTAAATACAAAAATGCTGTTTTAATATAGATTGAGTGTAGATATGTATCTTAAGAGACATACGCATTTTTTAGCATTGAACTAATTTTACTTATTTAAACACACAAAAAATATAAAGTAACTAATTGAGCAAATAAAAATATTCTCGAATATAAACTTTTATATTTTTTATGTTTTGAAAAATGTGTGAATGTGAAAACATCCTTCGCTGAGTGCAGATATAGGAACAGATGGAAAACCCCGATGGAAGTTTTGTGGTTTCGGCGTGCGGTTGGGGGCTTGCCAGCTAATAAGGAACGGACATTAGGCGGCGGTCTAAGCCAGCTTTCCCCTTGGCTAGCAGAGAGGAAAAAAAAGGCAGAGCTTGTGGGTTAACCACATGCATCTCTACATCTACATCTACTGAGCTGCATTAGCCAGGCCATAAAATCGCTGACCTGGTCGCGCTTCACTACAGAAAATATACGGCTTTCCATAGCCCCCAATCCCAGCCAAGATGGGCGCCAAATCCGGCTCATGTCTTCTTAAAGCACCCGAAATTCTGGCAACTTTTAATGAGTTGAGAGAAATAATCTTTAAAAAATAGATATTTCATTGATGACTAATTTATAATACAATTTCCTATGATTTTCTGTATCATTTTAAACGCCAACCATTGGAATGCCGACAATTTAAGTTGATAACTAAAATATCTTAAACAGGCTTCCACTTCAAGTGCCACAAAATGATCCTGTTTGCATCCAAATGGCTTTTAATGGGATTTGCAATGCGGAGGCAGGAGTAATATTTCATGTGCCAGCATCAATTATTGAAACAAATCAATTATAATCATTTCCAAACACTTGGCCTATTAAATTGCCAACTGCACTCTCTTACACCTTTGATAATTGTGCAAATTATAAATTGTAAATTATAAATTAAGCCTTTCATATTTGAGATTGCCTTAGCAACTATTTAATGGCATTTAATTAGAACACATTCAACTACGAGAGAGTCTTAGGGCTCAAGTATTTTGGGTATTGTGTTCCATGGCTCAATTAGCAGGCAACATAAATGGAAATGGAATGGGGAAAAATACTACTCACTACCATGTTGGATTGTCGAGACAATTGGAAATGTGCCTCGTGCCTACACTTACCTAGTAATATACATAAATATGCACACACACATCCACACAGAACACCTGCACACTCGCAGATACATTCGCAGACACCGACAGTTGACTAATTTGGTAAAAAGCTAAATGCTCATTTACTATTAAAAAGGCAAGGCGCTAACAAGCATTTGACACGACACTCAGAACGGGGGGCGGCCAGGTGGCTCCGAGATAGAAAGACTTCTTTGTCGGAAATGCACAGGTGGGGACGGTACACTGGGAGAAATCGGAAGACAGCGACGGCGGAACAATTATTAGCATCTCAATTGTCTTAAATAAGAAAAATGAACAATGAAGACTGTGACTTCAAATAGTATTTCTAGAAACTATTCTCTAAAAACCATGGATTTTAAATGATTTATTTTATATCAACCATAGAGAAAAGTAAGATTATAAATAATGTACTTCTAGGGAATTTTTTCCAGTATACAAATTTAATAAAAACTAATAAAATGGAGGGAAATACAACTTTGTCGGCAATGCACAGGTGGGTTCTGTACACCGCGAGAAATCGTAAGACAATTAAACAATTATTAGGATCTCAATTGTCTTCGATTCTGAACTTTGTTTAATTAATAAAAAACAATAAAATTGATTTCTTTTGTACACAACAGAGGCTTAAAGTAGTATTTCCAGAAATGATTTTTAGAATTTACTGACTAAAAAACGAAGATTTTAAATGATTTATTTTGTCAGTTATCAGTTATAAAGAAGAAACATATTAAATAATATACTTTTAGGGAATTTTTTTAATAAAAACAAACTGTAATTAAATTTTTTCAAACGCCTTTGATGCCCTTGAAAAGTATATTGTCCGTGAATAAATTGTCTATATTGATAATCCAATCCCATCGATCCTATGGTAGCTATTGGTTATAGTGGTCCTATTTTTAAGAGACTTCCAGGATGGATTAAAAATTCATTAAATAGTTATTTCCAAAGAATCAATTAATTATTTAAAATTTATCGGGGTGTTACATGTCTCCTTCACTGCTTTGCAAAATAACAAAATTTGTTTAAATCATAAATGAAACGCAATTGCTGTGAAAATTGATATTTATCTAACCAATTTGTTTGTGCTATAATTTGTTGCATATTTGCCATACTTTTCTAGCAGTGCACGATGTGGACTTGTGCTGTTGGCTTCTGCTTCACACATAAATCAACCGCAAAATGAGCGATATCCTTGCACAGTGACTACAAATTATTTATAAAGTCTCCTGGGGAATAGTCGTAGTCTCGAACTCGACATTCTCCGAACTGCCGCTTGCCTTGTTCCTCTTTTTGCTCGAGAGCGGAAATATTTCATTAAATCATCACTTGCTCGTAGTGAAATTTCCGCTACCACTTAAAATAACAATTTCCGCTTCGGCAATTCCATAAAGTGTATTAGTGCGAGTATTAGTGTCTCTAGCTAGTATCTGTATCTGTGTATCTGAGTATCTGTGTATCTGTGCCTGTGTTTTTGCGGAGGCAAGCTGGATTGCAGTGCACCTGGCAAAAAGCAGGAGCAGCCACATCCTGTCTGATTATTTTCCACCCACAATTTTGCTGCATCTTCATCTCCATCGGGGGATCCTTCAGCCGCCTCCTTCCTCTCGTCCTTTTGCCAACAGTTTTCAGCCAGCGTCGATTTCCTAATTTCGTGTCAATGAGCCAAACTCGGAAAGTGGGATAATCGGAGGGGGGTGGGTTGAGGGAGGGGGGGAAAGGTATTTTGTGTTAGGTGAACAAAAGGCAAGGGCAAGTTCATAGGCTCAATTTTCACACTTGATTTTGCACAGGATATATATACAGGATACGTACGCCCCACACACAAAGTCGAAAAAAAACGTTGAGGTGCCAACACTGAACTAAATACAGAGCGAGAAGTAACAAAAGAATGTTCAATAATTTTGAGATAAAACTAAAAATAAATAAATAGCCATTAGAAATATAAATTCAAAAGAGGGAAAGTTTTGTTTTACCCATAAACTCAAATAAAGCATTATCCCCTTCTGAAAGTTTAAACCTCGGAAAGTTTAGAAATGACATTGTTTTCAAATGTCTTTTCCTATTTTTTTTATAATTTAAGAGTTACATCATTTTTTGATGTGCATCTAACCAGAAGGGCAAAGCTTAGCATCGAAGGGAGAGTCAGTCGGGAAAAGAGAAAGAGAAATCGTATTAACGTCACTTTTCAAATTTCACGCTTTTCCAACAATGCTTTTCCCTCCCACTTCACCCCCCCCCTCTCCCCTCCCCCTCTGTCAGATGCCACCTGCAGCTGGTTACCTAATTCCCATCCCCCACCCCCCCTCAATCTCCGCCCATGCCACCCCTCTCTCCTACCAACCCCATTGAGCCATGCAAAATCGTTGGGGCGTGAATTGGCAGACAAAACGCTTTAGGAAATCCAGTCGAAAAAAGGAAGGAATTAAAAATTGCTGATGGGATGAATGCACTTGCGGGTTAATATTCAAAAACCAAATGCACACAGAAACGCCAAGTCAGTAAACTAGATAATGCAGTCCGTAAAAAAAACGCTCTTAAAGATACTCCGACTTCGTTTTATATCTTTTATCGTAATTCAAATGAACATCCTTGGCTTGACTTGGCTTTTGCACTTATTTTTTGGTTAATTATTTATATATACATATATATAGTTTATAAGGTTTTTACTAAAACTTTATAGTACAAATTCAAGGGTTTTCAAATAAGAATAGCTGCAAATATAATAACCCTTTTTTTTATTAATTTGTTATATTTTAATGATGATGTTTTAATCGATGACTAAATATTACAAAATCAAAATCTTGCAAATGAGAAAAGTTGTAAATTATAAAGGTATTGGGGTTTTCCCTTATTTTTGATATTTTGAATAGTTTATAATATGTTTTTTTACAAAAACTATGTAGTACAAAATCAAGGTTTTTGTTTGTTTTTTTTTTTTATTAATTTTTTAATAGTTTAATGATAAGGTTTTTATCGATGACTACAGATTACAAAATCTAAATCTTGCAAATAAGAAAAGTTGCAACTTAAATAAGGTATTGGGATTTTCACTTATTTTTCTTTGGTAATTTTTTTAATAACTTATAATTTAATTGAGGCTTAACGCATTACAAATATGAAAAGTTGCAAATAAAAAAGGGTTCAAGGAATACAAACAAAAAAATTAACATTTACATAAGCAAAGTAAATAATATTGCCCTGTCGAACTTTCACAACATTCGCTGTGGAAAGTCCTTCAGGTTGGAGCCTGACTGCTACGATAACTGCCTGTGAGTCCTGTGAATCCTGTGAAAAGCTAGCTGTGAAAATCAAGCCAAAAATCAAATTTGATTGAACCACTTCGCTGGCCAAAGGAGTCTCGCAATCCCATGTCAAATACCTCGCCCGGACCTGTTCCTCCTGTCCTGAGGAGTTCCCACTAAGGCAAAGGACTAAAAAGGGCAGGTGTGCTTCGGTGTGTGTGTGTTTGTGTGTGTGTGCGGTGGCATGCCAATTGCAGTGGTGTCCTGTCGAATGTTGGAAGTCCGATGTCCATGTCCTGTCAGCTGCACTCGTGCCGAACTAAGCAAAACTGAAACTGAAATTGAAGTGCGGCCTTCGCATGTTTGTCCATTTTGGAATCGATGCAGCCTGCAGTCAGTAGTTGCCTTGCCACCTGGCCAACTAACCAAGCACCACCCACCGCCAACTCACTCACCTCCACCTCCTTTCGACAGTCCTTTCTTACATTTCTTATTTTTTGGTTAAGTTTTATTTCAGTTTTTTTGTTGAAGCTTCGAGCATTTTGCAACTGACGTTGACATTCAAATCGAAATGGCAGTCCAGGACGAGTCAGGATAGAACCGGGATATGTTGTAGATATATATCCTCCAGTTGCTGGAGGAGTAGATGGAGCTAAAGGGAAATAGACAGCAGTCCAATCATGTTCGCTGTCAGCGGAAAGCACTCATTACGATACAGAACACGAAATTCAACCCAAAACTGGATTTACAAAATATATGTACATTTTAAAAACAATCTTATATATCTTTACCAAGGTTCCCAAGATTGACAAACAGCTGTTATAGCTGATTTTTGCTGAGTGCATGAAAATGCCCGAATCTAATCCATGTGTGCATCCAAATTTTTGCAGGTGGATCTACGCCACATCGACGAACTGAACGGCACCAATGTGGTTGAGGTGGGCGTGGATTTGTCCGAGTTCTACACCTCGGTCGAATGGGATATCCTCGAAGTTCCTGCAGTGCGGTAAGTGCAATTGAATCACCCACTAGAGCCACCCACTCGAGCCAAACAACAACAACATCCAGAACAACAACAACAACAAGGAGGGCAACCATTATTTTTGGCAGAAACTCCTTTGGCAAGTTCCTTGGAGATGCCCTTTGGACGCTGTCACAAAACACAAACACAAATCTTTCAGGATGTCAGAACGCACGCACACACACACAGATACACTCACACACACACACACAGGTCAAGGATGCAAGTTTGTGTTGTGCAAAAGAGAAGGGTGAATGGGAATAGAAAGAGAGAGGGTTACATAGCAGACCTGAGCTTCATGATAAAGTTTGTCGAATGCCAATGATGATGACCCTGATGATGATGATGACCCTGATGATGATGATGATGATCTTTGTAGGTGGGCGTTGGGCATTTCTGCTACACGAGTGGGCGTGGCCGTTATTTACACTTTAGCAAGGCAACGCTCATCTAGCATAGAGATTTTTTCCAGCTGAAGTTTTTAAATTAAAAAACTTTGCCAAAAGGAGCTGCCAAAGAACAAAAAAAAACACAACAACAACGACAACGCAAAAATTATACATATAAATTTTAGAGGATGCGGATGAGCACTAGTCCGAGGCCTGTGCTGTGCTTCTATGCCCCTATTGTTCAGGTCAGGCATAAATGCAGGGGGTGTGCGATACAGCAGAGTTCATAAGAATAAGGCCTATAAAAGGTTGTTCAATCAGAAAGCTATTTTTAAACATTTCTAGATCACAATTAGTAAGTTAAGTTACAATGTTTAAATTCAGGTTTTTACTACATTATTAAAATAACTAACGAATATTATTATTAGCTATACCTTTACCCATTGCAATTATATTGTTTCTGCAGCTCTTTTCGTAGTTTATGATTTATTTTTTTAATTTATAAGGGAATTGCATCATTTGATGTAATTGAATATATAAAATTTTATTAAATTGTATCATATATAGAGTGAGCATTCTGTTAATATTTAATTTAAATTTTAAAACTCATATATTTTTGTCCCCAACTGTAAGTGAAAAAGTGACTTTTGCACTCTTCCAGCGAAAGTGAAAGCTTCCTACATTTTTGTTTCAGTAGCTCACAAGGCGGTTGTTTAGTTGCCACGCCCACTCCTTGAGCACACAATGGGCGTGTGATGGTAAGGGGGTGAG
>JAJJHY010004047.1:1917199-1927951 GCA_021224005.1 Drosophila setifemur
GGACGGGGGTTTTGGGAAATTCTGTTTGACTTTGGCTGCTTTCGATTTTCTTCGGATCGGAGCATTTCGCTTTTGGTTAGCCACGGGAGATGTGTTATTCAAATTCAAAGTATTAAAGGATCCGAATGCGCTTAACTTTGTGGGGAATGTTTTTTAAAAAGATAGTGAAAAAGTTTTACAATTTTCGGGTAGTACAAATTATTTCACTTGAATCTATCTTTGAATTTACTACTCAAATATTATTGGAATTCCAGTGTCTAATGTTTTCTTTATTACGCATACGCCGTGTGGCACTTAAAGTTTTATTTTATTTGTATTTCATTTACTGAAATATTTTTTGCTTTTATATTTAATATTGTGCGTGCAGGAATAAACATTTTAGGTGGTCTTAGGCATATTATATATGCACGTGCATATATCATCTGAATTTATTACGCATACGCCTAGTGAACAGCAAGATAAATCTTTTAAAATTTTGATGGGTTTTTTTGCATAGCCAAGAACTTTTAGTTGCATCTTCATGACTGTCATTTAATAACTCTTTTATTATTAAGCTATATAATCATTATTTACTAGGGTACTAACAGCTTCGACCCCATCGCTTGGCCCCAAAAGTTGGTTTCTGTTTCTTTTTCCTTTATTACGCACACGCCGCGTGGCTCAACGCATTGATGAATTGTTGCCAATTCCAGATTTTCCAGGGAGGGGCGACTGTTTGTTGGGGGAAAACGGCTTGGGAGGGGGTCAGAGGGGAGGGTCTGAGGGGGAGTGTGTCGGAGTGCCATGTGCCTTCGAGTCAAATCAAACTGAAGTTTTGCTGGTCTTAGCTGGTATTTGTTGTTGTTCGTGTCCTAGTCTTTTCTCTATTTCGTATGTGCTGGCTTTTCCTTTTCTACTATATCTATATATATACTATATATATACATATGTACTTTTTTTTTTTTTTTGCCTATGTGGCGCCATCTCCCGGCGCCACGAGGAGGCACGCGTGTACCACATATATTTCCATGTGTGTGTGTGTGTTTTTCTTGCCTATTTTATGATTTATTGTATGTTTTCCCATCGCGAATGCTAACCAACAACTAACCAAACCGAACCGAACCAGCCAACTCACCGAGCTTATTACACTGACCTTTACACGTACTTACCCATCCCCCTTGCCGACGCCTCTGCCCCTGCCCCTGCCCCACAAACCAAGACTTAAGGGTCTTCCAGAGTTTTATTTTATTTCTTTTGCTGTTTTTGGGGGACTGTTAGCTGGTGTCTCTGTTTGGAATTTCTGTGTATCTTTAGCGGGATTGAAGCGGCGGAAGGAGTAGGAGCAACTGCCAACGCAACGCAACGCTCCTGAACAGTCCACAGCCTGTTGACCAAAGCTTACTTCAGTAGACTTAATCTGTGGCCATATTACATTTTCCCCACTACTCCACTTCCCCACTTTCCCCACCAATCCCATTCCGATGAGATCGCCTCGCTTGAGTTGGAAAGCCAAGCGAGCTGAAGGATATATTGGGACTTAGGCTACTCGTCCATTTCTAATTCGGGCCATTTAAATTACCTTTAAGTGGAGACGGGTCCTGCCCACAGATCAGGTGAAAAATATATATGCACCTGCAGAAAGGAAAAAAAAAACAATAAAAATTTCAATAAAAGATTTAGGTAGATTTTTAAATTAAAAACTATTCATTAAATCTGCAGCAAATACATTATCAAATGTAAAGTAGCATTCTTTGTTTAATTTAATATTTTTAAATATTTTTTCTATTTTTTTATTCTTCATTTCTGCTCTTGATTATCTGAACCTTATTTGTTCACTATTGCAAACTTATTTATACTATTTCACTGTAAAAAAAAATACAGTCTTTTGACGATTGATTTCGGGCTCTTTATCAGAAACCTAACCGCTGGCTCTTCAGTCTTCCCGCGTCCCGTGTCCTCTGGCTCATCCTTCGATTCGTTATCCTTCTTCTGTTTTTTTTTTATTTTGACTGACTGACATTTGGAATTGCCTTGGCAAATTATATTTTATTGCTGCAGCCATCAAAACTAACCCACAAGATGTTGGCCTTCAATCCCGGATTCCATGGCACACACACACATCCGTATTTTGCCCTTACCAAAATTTCCCACCCCCTCCCCAAAGTGTTCCACCCCGCCCCTTGCCACTCCCCTTGCAAACCGCCTTGTGCGCCTATTGGCACATACTTCATTTCTATTTGGAGGGAAGTCAACTGCCACAAACAGTTAGTTGCCTGCCGGCCACATCCTTGTTGTTGTCGGTATCCTTTCTCCACGCCCCAGTCCCTGCTCCTCCTCTCTCCACTCTTCACTCTCCAACCGTTTTTTCCCCTTCTCCTTGCTTGTTTATTATTTATTTACAATATTTTCTTATTCAAAATGAAGCCGCAAGCCGCTCGGAATTATTGATGGCCCGGCCATATACAACAAAAGGTCTAAAATTCAACCCCCCTCCCTCCGTCTTACCCAAGTTACTTTATATATATATATATATATTGTTGTATTGTTTTGTTTTTTTTTTTGTGGCCTGAGTACCAGGAGTTTTTTCAAGTGCCACCAAAAGGGGACCGACAACGAAACTTTTCGCTCGACTCAATTTACAAAAATGTTCTTTCTTGTTCTGAAGTATTTTTTTTTTTTTGTTCTTATTTTCATTTCCTTCAGCTACCACCAGTAGTCAAAGATTATTAACTTTTAAATTATGCATTCGTCAGCAGGGGAAAACTAACAAAACAAAAAAAGGGGTAAAATATGTCAGAGGATCAAATCATAATTTACGAAGTTCAAATTGAATGCCTGGCGAAGGGATTAAATAAATGCATTAAAGTGGATTAAAAGGGATAAATAAACAATATACAAATTGTATTAATATAATATGGAAATCATTTAAAATTATAAATACTTTAGTACCCCAAAAAAGAAACGTAATTAATTAGAATTTGGAAGTATAAGCTTGAACATTAATTTCAATTCCGAAAAGTTTTATTATCCAAAGCAAATGCATTGCATATTTTATGAATAATATTTACGCAACAAGGTGGTTGAATTTAGAGCACTCCAATAAAATAAATACATTTTCTATTCTAATTTATTGGACATCAAATAAAATGTATGCAAAATGGGGCAACGAAAACTTACAGTTTGAGAGCCATTGGCATTCATATTCATTTCACATATGAATACAGTTTGACACTCAGTTAGCAGTTAGGCCAATATTTTTTCAGCATTTTACAATATTTATCATGCGGCGGATGATTTATGTGATTGGAGAGCCATATATCTCCGGCTATATATATATATGTGTGTGTGTGTGTGTGTGTGTGTGTTTATGTAAATAAATTTAGGCTTCGGTTCGGTGCCCGCCCTGGCACTGCGGATGCTGCGAATACCATCAATATAAATATCAACGGCCCCCCGAATGAACCTTAATAAATATTTACGCGATGCGTAACAATTTGCCTAGCCCATACTCAACTTATTCCGTCCGAATTCCATTTTGAATGTATTAATTCTGTTTGTTGCAGGAACGAGAAGTTCTATACGTGCTGCGATGAGCCCTATCTGGACATCACCTTCAACATCACGATGCGGCGGAAGACGCTCTTCTACACGGTCAACCTGATCATTCCCTGCATGGGCATCAGCTTCCTCACCATCCTTGTGTTCTACCTGCCATCGGACAGTGGCGAAAAGGTGGGTCTGATGCTAAATAATTCCATTATTCCCAACAGAAGCTAATTTATGATGCGGGTGTTTGAGTGTTTCAAGCTATTAATCGAATTATTTTGCACTCATTTGATTAGTTTATGAATGTTTTTTTATAACTAAATTATTATAATTTCATGAAATCAAAACATGTTTGAATGAATGTTTTTTTATAACTAAATTATTATAATTTCATGAAATCAAAACAAAATTGTGAATCGAATTGTTTGTTAAAAACTAATTTCAGTTTTCCCAATCATAATTTATTTGAAAGCATATCACCAACGGGTAACTAAATCAGTTACAAAAAAATGCTTAAAAAATAGTAATAATACAATTAATACATTTCTGAAAAACCAAAGTAAATAAGCAATTATCCAATTAATACCAAACATATATATTTTGCATAAATATAAACAAACATATTCATACTCGTTTGTAGATAGGCAAACATCATAAAATTCATCTACCAAAAGAAATTATTTATATCCATTTGAGTTACATTTTTTCAAGGTTTACTATTGCAGACTTTTGCAGCAAATATGTTTTTATAAAAAAAAACATATTACACTCACAATAAATAGTTTAGCATTAAACTTTTTTGAGTCGCTTTTTTTTAATAATTAACTGCGTCGAATGAAGGTGTTAAAACCGAATTAATGAGCTTGGCTTTTAGTTAGTAACTATTTATTTAATAGCTTTAACTCGTTTCTAGCCATCTATGCGAATTTACATATGAGTTTGTGTGCTTATTTCGAATTATTAAAATTAACCATTCGAATCAAGGTCATCGACACTAAAATGCATTAGTTTGGAAATCTAAATCTAAATTCATTGCGTTTTCCCCTCTATTTGTTCTGTTCGGTTCACATCTGTTGAAATTTTCGCTTTTTCGCACATTTCTCACCAAACTCCACTCGCGCGCACATATTCAGATTTTATTTTTTGTTTTTGTTTTTGCATTAAACTAATTGCCATAATTTATTGCCAGCTCAGCTCCATTCGAAATGTGCTTTTAATTAAAACGGAAAAAAAAAAATAATTTCACACTCAAATGAAAATGCATTTCAACATTTTATTCGTTTTGATTTTAATTTTTCTGTTTTCTGTTTTTTTTTTTGCTGTTCGTGTTTCTGTTGTGTTTGGGTGTGTTTTTCTCTCAGTTTGCCGTCATTTAAGTTTGAGTAAATAAAATTACACGGTGGACGCCAAATTAATGTTCACAAAAGTCGCGCACATTCTTTTTTTTTATTTTATTTTACGGTTCTTTGGCCAGTTTTTGAAGGAGCTCGCCAAAAAAAAAAAAAACAACAACAACAAAATAAAATATATGTTAAAAAAATATAAAGAGAAAGAGCCAAACGCTGCAAAAAAATGGCATAATGCATAAATATAAACATTTACATGCTGCCCGGGACTTATGAATAAATTACGTCCAATTTTCAAAATAAATAAAATGCAAAAATAATTTGTGTGCACAAGCGGTTTGTGGATTACGGGACGGACACGAATTCCGGGCGGACTGATTCTGTTCTGTTTCTGATTCCGATGCCGATTCTGATGGCAATGGCGATGGCGATGGCGATGCCATCGGACATATCCACATCGCTCGTGACGCATAATTTATGTTATAAATATTGACAGCATTGGGCATTTGATGGGTCATATCCCCGGCAGCCCCAGCCCTAGCCCCAGCGATATGTATTATGCAAATTCTCGATTTTCCTGTGCATTATCGAGTTAAGACCTACCGATTTGAGGAGTACTCCTCCCGTTTTTGAACGACCTGTTTGATCGTTATGTATTATTTATTCACCGACCTGCTAGCAGTCCACTTCAACATCAGCTATCCAGGAGATACTTCTGGAAGTTTCTTATATTTTATTTTAATTTATTCATTACAAAATTTTAATTTATTTAATTGCATATGAGAATTTTCAGGTATCAGGGGAGGTTCTTTGTTTCCATTAGTATTTTGTATATTTATCCCACATTGCTTTTCCTACTTAAAATTTGCGATTTTCCAACCTTTTTTCCATGTCCAATAAAAAAATAAACAATTTGTCTTTTACAATTTTTCTGTGCGGACAGTTCCAACATTTTTTGTTAATTTTCTTTTATTTTTTTTGAGGGAGAAGGTTTGCATTTATACGATTTGCGCCGTGTGGACACATTTCATTGCACTGTTGTCCCTTTTATGGCCATGCTCGCGCCCTCATACACTCTCGCAAATGCACACACACACACGCAAACACACACATACAGACACACGTACACACTCGCAGCAAATATTTGCGCCCAAAAGCAGGCAGCACCAAATAAGAGTAAAACAAAACCAAGTCTGCTGGAGAGAACTGCCGGCGAATACTTTCCCGAATTTTGTTCCCGCCACCGGTCAGCAGTTGTAGTTAACTCTGCCACGCCTATCGCCCGTCCACAGCCATGCCCACCGCCGCCCCTTTAGGCCAAAGTTTCAGGCCAACGACGGCATCGGAATTGGAATTGGAATTGCCAATTTACATGCATATGCGCCAGAACGCACTTCATTCATGCAATTGCCGATTGAAGGGGTGCCCCATAAGAGGGGCGGTGGCAAAGGGGGATGGCGGGGAGTCCAGTACACACAGAAAAATTGTGGGTTTAATCTGCAATGAACTGAAGAGCATTTCGAAAAAAATACATATATATGTTTGGCACATTTTAGGAATAGAAAAATATATTTCATGGCTTGTATTTTTTGGTAACTTAAAAAAATATATAATCGGTCAACAAAACAGTATTTAAAATAATAAGATATATAATTTTTGTATACCAATAAACACTTCTCCGAAATCAAACTATTTCCTCAATTATTTTTTTTATTTGAGATTTTGTTCCTATGAAATTGAATTAAGACTACATTTCTCTCCGTGTGAAAAATTGAAGGGTTTCCATTCGCAATACTAAGTAGCCGTACTGGACTCGCTTCCTGTTGCGAATTCCCCCTCGTTTATTTGCATCGCATTTTTATGGCCGAAACAATTACGTTTTACGCCGAGCGTCCAGATTGAAACTGTCCCATCTGATGGCCAGACCCCCAGACCACGCCCGTCCAACCCGATCCCCATCCCCATGCCCATCCAGTTCCCCGAACCGAACTTAACTCACCCCGAACTCAACGGGACCGAACCGAACAGGAACCAAATACCAGATTCGAAATCGTAACCAGAATGCATTTGGCCACCTTAATTACACCGAGCATTTGCATAAATAATGAGCGAAACTCACAGTGATGAGAGTGTGATGCGATTTCCAAACTACACTAAAAAAAAAACTTGCAAACACTTTGCAAGTTGACCTTAAATAACAACATAAGGCCTATTGTTTAAATTTCTATAAACCAGAAGAGGAACAAATACCAAAATATTACTGTTAAAAATAAATATAGTATATGCAATGTACATTTATTTTTTATTCAATTCCATTCACTTGGATAGTGTTTAATTGTATTTATTTTATTAATGGCATTAATGTTTTTATAGTTTCACTCTTTTAGTTTTTAAAAGTTCATTTTGTTTTGTTACCCGGATGATATAAATTGTTATAGTTTTTGTTTCAGTGTACTTATGGTGAAAAGGTCGAGGGAGCTGTCATTTGGATTTGCTTTGCAAGTTGTAACCTTAATTAGCCAACGTCACTAATCGCTTTACAAGCGCCGTGCCCGAACTAAGGCTAATTATCATAAAATCATTAAGCATCGAAAATTTACACACACATATACACACACTCGCACAGGCACACCCACACACACACACACACACTGAAAGGACTCAAATCGCGGGTCTCATTTTCGGCATTTAATTACTTTCCGCACACACACACACAAACACACTTCATTACAAGCAGCTTAGGCATAAATAAGGTGGATCGACCATGCCCCCCGCCCACATGGCACCCGAACTCAGTTGGCAAGGACTTGTTTCTGCCACCCACCACCCCCTGCCCCCTGCCCACTCCCCACAAATCATTTCTCGCTTTATTGAGCGGCCTGAAAAGTGTGCCGCATTTTCATTTGCATTTCCATTTCCACTTTTCCTTTCAGTTTTTTAGCTTGTCTTTTTCATTTGCATATGATTTGTTGGCCAGCGTTGGGGCCGGAGGTTTTTTATTTCCTTTTTTTTTTACCATTTCCATTTTTTGTTGGCAATTGCCGGCTGACAAACCGCTTTTTCATATGGCCATTGCCTCCGCTTATTATTTGCTTGTGAATGCGCGATTAGGCATTCTAAATCAATTTCGGATTCGGTTTCGATTTCGATTTCGATTTGCGGCATCGCTGATCAGCGGAGCGAGGCGAATTCTTAATACACTGCAATTAAAAATGATGCAATCTTAAGGAAATCCACGTTCGCAAATATATTTAATCAATTTGAAGTATAAAGGTGGCAAATAATATTGTCTGCGAAAATAGACTCCATTAAAAATAATTTTGAATGTAAAAAAAAAGAAAAGAAAAATATTTGGAGCACTAAAATATACAATATTATATAATACAAATTCTTTTTATATTAAATAAACTTCTTAATACGGTCTCAATATTATTAACTACATTTGATTAGAATGGTTTTTAATAAGTCATATATTTTACCTAAGGAAATTATTATTAAATGAACTATTTGTATTAATAAGGAAATTATTATTTAATGAACTATTTATATTAATAATGAACTATTTATATTAATAAATAGTTCATTTAATGATAATTTCCTTATTTCCTCATTTGGTTAATTAATACCTAGTTGACCTTAGTAACTTTTCTAAACGAATTAATTTATCCAAGGGATTATGTTAGTTATCTGTGTTTATCAATTTCTTTTAACGACGTGGATAACTATTTCATATTAATTATATTATTGGGGTGCTCAAATTAATAATTTATTCGTATCATTTTTATATGTTATCTCATAAAGAATTTGTTAACTTATTAGTTTTAATTTGAATGTTATTTTTGTTTCTCTTCAAAATCATAGAGCTGTATTTAATAGATTATACAACAAAACCATTTCTATATACATAGTTTTCGGTTTAAGTTTAAAACTAATACTAAATTTGTGCTTTTTAAATATATAGCAAAATCCCAAATGAATTAAATACAACTTTAGCCAACTATTTAGCATTAATTAATTGGGCTAGCTTCAGTTAGTTAATTTTTGATTATACACTTTTCTGTCAGTTGAAATGCGAATTTTGCCAGCCAAAAGCCCGTATTATGTAATCGCAGCTGGCGGATGAAGAATATGAAAAGGAAAATGTTCCACCCAGGGGGGAGGGTGGAAGGTGGGAGGGTGGAAGGTGAAAAGTGGGTGGGAGACTACTACGTAGCAACTAAAGCAGCATCTGAGCAATATTTATGCATTATAAATGGAAAACCTTATCGCGCTGGGAGTTTCCCGTTGTTGTTCCCAGTTCGCAATTGTCGCTTCTTTATGGCGCTTTAGATTTTCCGCTCGACGTGCAGCTCAATTTGCCACGCCCCCACGGAATGGAACGGAACCGAACGGAACGGAGCCACCAAGCCCCCTCCCCCCCCCCTTTGGGAAAATCCCTCTGTCTGACATCCTGTCCCGCTTGCTCCCACTGTACTTGCAGGTCTCATTAAGCATATCCATTCTGCTGTCGCTCACCGTGTTCTTCCTGCTCCTGGCGGAAATCATTCCGCCCACGTCGCTGGTGGTGCCGCTGCTGGGAAAGTTCGTGCTCTTCACCATGATACTGGATACGTTCAGGTGAGTTGGGACACCCCCCCGCTCCACATGACCCCACATTACCCATTTTTCGAATGGAAGCTCATTACATGTGCTTCTTAATGTATGTATATTTTGTAGATTTCTTAATTTAATTTAATGCTAAAGAAATGTACAACTCATATATGTTCCAGATCCAAATGAGATTTTCTTTTTTTTTTGCAATGGAAGATGTATCTTACAACTTGGATCTGGGACAGATTGGGCCAATCATTAGAATCACATTTTTGTTGTTCCGTATTTTCCTTGACTTTTGAAACTCAAAAAGAAATTGTTCTAATTCCGTTGAAATAAAAACTAATATTGAGATTCGAGTTGGCTAAGCAAATTTTGATGGCTTCCAACCTTAAGGATTTTGAGAGAACTTTTGGGAAAACTTTGAAACCTGTAAAGAAAAACAGAAGCCCCAAGTCCGAGCTGTATTTGAATGTTGGCAAACGGAGGCAGCTAACGAAACTTGATTCGGCAGCTGTTCGACTTTGTTTGGCTTAGTGCCACGCCCATACCTCCTGCCCCCGCCCCCGGGAAGCCTATTAAATGGCTGCGGCAATTTACAGTCATTTGCCACGCCCAAAAGGGCGGCTGGTCGCCACACACACACACCAAAACGATGGCCGCCTAATTGTTGGTAAACAAAAGACGCCTCAGAGAGAGAGAGAGAGAGAGAAGGGGAGTCGGAGGAGTCTGCTAACAATGGAATAGCCACTGGCGCAACAGGACCTCGCCTCAAATGATGTAATTAAGGCTGGCAGGACACCCTTCCTTTCCAGGCAACCACCTACTCCTCCTCCTCCTCCTCAGCCCCGACACCCTCCCGTATTCTTTTCCGGCGCCTTGGCCAGCTGCTAATTAGACGTGGGCGTCGAAAGTTAATTACCCAGACTAAGAGAGCAACTCACTTAAGTCCTTTCTGCATGTTCTCACCACTCCCCCCACCCCATTTTTATATCCTTCACGCAGGACAACTCTTCTGCAGGCAGTGCAAGAAATTAATAAAGTCTCAGTGTGGAGCCAGCAATCTTCTCCAGAAACGAGATTTGAAGCAGGGAATATTTTAAAGTTAAATAAACTTTGCATTTCACTTTCCTATAAGCTTCAGAAATCTAAAAAAAAACAGCAGCTGAGAAAGTTTAATAGCTTTTTTGAGTCTTAAAAATCATTATTCAATTTAATTTATAATAAAATAATATAGTAAATATACTATTAATATATATCATATCACATTCCCATCAACTTAGTGAAGTCT
>JAJJHY010004047.1:1937331-2090150 GCA_021224005.1 Drosophila setifemur
CTATTAGCAGGCAGCGAGTGCAAGCGCGATGTTGCACTGAACGGCAAGCAAGGCTTTAATAAAATATTATATATATACGAGTATATCTGAAGATGGGGGGTTAAAGAGCAGCCAAGTCAGCGGAGTTCTGTTTGCTATATGCATATGAATGTATGTATATGGGGAAAAATTCTGAGGTTTAAGCTGAGTTTAAATTAATGATGGATCCTTATATATCAATCAAATTTGTTTTTAAATGAAATTTTACAAGCTCTTTAGAAAAATTAATTTGTGTTAATTTAATAGTGTATTTTATTATTATTTTTCCTGTAACATGATAGAAATTATTTTGATTCATTAATAATTAAATTTATTGTTTATTATATAATATATATTATATTATTGTTCCCAAGAAATTGACCTGAAAAACTTGTTCAACATCTTTAATTATTACCGATTTGCATCGTAATTGATCTAAAATTCAGTACCTTAATGTTAATTTCAGAGCTCAGCTCAATAATTCTTGTAGTTCTATATTAATTAAATTTGTTGTTTTGGAATTAATCTAAAGGTTCATTCTCAAGCTCGAATAAATAATCTAAGCTCTAAAGAAAAAGGTTTGTGTTGATATAATATTTTGGTTTTTTTTTTTATTATTATTACTTTTCCTGGAACGTGATAAATATGATTAGATACATTCATAATTAAACTTAGTTTATTAAAGTATTAATCCCAAAAATATATACCTGAACAACAACTGAAATCATTAAAGATTGGCATCATAATAGAGCCCATTATTAAAACCTGGCCACTTACCTTATTGATCTTTTCGCATTGAATTTAAACGATATTTAAAAGCTTACCCTCGAAGCATATTCCCCTAAAACAATCCATTGATCACGACCCCACTGAAGGAAATGCTGGATATATGTGTGGGGAAGGAGGAGTGAGGAGTGGGTGACCGCAAATCATAATTGTTGCGGGCACCCAAGCAACAAAAACTAAACAGGGAAATGTGGGCTGGGAAAAGGGAAATGGGAAGTGGGAAATGGAAAAAGGGGAGGTTGGGTAGTACGGGGTACGGGATAGGGGACAGGACGGATGGAAGCCATCCCGGTGTCATAACAATGCAAACTGTGTGGCCACACACAAAGAGGACATTAGCTCGGCTCCTTCCCAGCTCCCAGTTCCCAGTTTCGGTTGATGTTGTTGTAATTGCCTTTGTTTCATTCATTTAGCTTTTGCTCTGTTTTGTTGTGTTTTTTTGTTGTTGTTGTTGTTTGTTGGTTGCTATTTTTATTATTTAAGCGATGTGTATCAGCGGCATCAGTAGCTACAGTGGCCAAAAATGCCAGAGTTTGTTTGATTTCACTTTTGCGGCCTAAATGTATGCACAGTGAAATGTCTGATGGAACGGAAAATTAATTGGAAATAGGAATTAAAAACCAAATCTAGAGCCAATTCTTTAGTGATCTAAAAATACCAAATAAATTCAATATATATCTCAAACCGATTTCTAATCTGTCCCGTCTTAAACCGATATAAAATAATCCCTATTTGAACTACTGTAGAACACCCTTCAATAAACCATTCCAAAACGAATTTCAATCCCATCCTAAATCGACAAAAAAAATAACAAAACACCCAATTCGAGCAGTTCCGACTTTCCCCCGATTGATATACAAAAAAAACTTGGGAGAATTTTGGGAGAAGGGCTCTTCCGGAAATGTCCATCATTGGCCATTTCCCACTGTAGCTGGCTGGATTTTATCTATTGGCCCCCGAGTGTCGCGTGTCGGCCCCAAAACGCAGTGGGCAATACAAAAGCAATCATAAAGTTATAGCCCTCCCGAAACAGTCGCTTCTTGGGGGTATTTTCCCCTATCTAGTCCCTCTGTCCCTCTTCCCCTCTTTCTACCATTTTCCACCATTTCCACCCGCTTTCCCGCTTTCAGTTTTCGGCTCGAAAACTGGGAGCAAAAACCCAACTTTACACCCTTGGGCGACATTTTCCACTAGGCAGCCATCTAACGATTTCCCTCGCACTCATCCCCAAGCCCACCGTCCATTTCCACATTCCCCCTCCATTTTCCACTTTTCACGAAAAACACTCAAAATAAAAGAGATCTTTGAACTTTTATGAACCTTTAGAAAATTCTCAAGTGAACAAAATTGCTTAAAAAAATGTTCAAATACAAATAAGTAAAATTTTATAATGAATTTTTTTGTTTTTTTTTATGTATAAATAAATTATTGGACCTTGCTTTCCAAAAATGTTTAATCAAGACTAAAGAACTTGATATGTTTAATAAGTAATATTAAAAAAATTCAAATAATATTCAAGTAATTTTTAAGGCAATTGATTTTTTCCATATTCAAAATCCTGTCTAAAATTAAAGCTATTTTTAAATAAATCAATTGCATTACAAAATGTAATATCTTCAGGTTAAAATTAGACTAACTTTAAAATTTAAATGTTGTTTCTTAAATTTCCAAGCTGTGCAATTTCCTTCTTTTTACTTTTTAGTCGCATGTTAGTTATGGATTTAATTAAGGAATTTTCTTTTATTTATGTTTTTATTTAATTATGTTTTTAATTTCCCTTCACTTTTTTTGTTAAGTGTATATCGTTTAATGAGCCATCTATGTTTCTACTCCAGTTTTCGCCCACCTTTTTGGCTCAATAAAAGCAACGAATTTATTGCTTGCTAATAGGAAAACAGCCTCCCTCTGGACCAGCTCCAGCTCCAGCTCCAGCTCCAGCTCCAGCAAAAAAAACCAAAAAAATAAATGCTGGCCAGGAGGAGGACAAAGTTTGTCGACATTTTTTATGGGCGCGAGTGAGCCGACGTCTTTTTGTTTGTGGAGGGAAAATATGTTTTCAACATAATTTCATTCATTATATTTGAATTGTTATTATTGATGTTGTTATTGTTGGCCGGGATGCTCATTTTCGTTTTCAGCAGGCTCATTATCAGGGGGGGGAGGTCCCCTTCCCCCCTCCCCCCGCATATTTAGCTAATTTGAATTTGATTTGATTCGGAAAGTTTCCATCAGTTTTATGTTTTGCGTCTGAATCAGAATCAGAATTCACGCGACAAGTGCAAATGATTGTTTTTGGGTGTGGATGCGAGTGCTGAATGGGACTGAATGGTACTGAATGAGTTGCATGAGTTTCGTAATTTGATTAATTGCAAATGAATACAACGAGCCGAGGGGACAATTGATTTTCCAGCACATCAGTACTTTTCGGGGGGGGGCCCCCTGCCCTCCCTTGGAATTGTCTGACGCAATCGATATTTGGCACAAATGAAACGAACCTCTAAGGTTTCACGGGAATAACACATAAATTATTCCGCACATACTTCAAGGACTTCAAGGCGAGTCCCAGCTCTCGGCTCGAGAATCATTCAAGGATATTTGTAAGGTGCGAAAGGTGTGAAAGTGGACATCACATATATCACTAGTCATTAAAAACAAAAAATGGGAAAATTATAAGGAAAACAAAACAGGCGAATTGGAACAAATACAAACGAACAAAAAACCGAAAATAAAATATAAATAAATTGTGGAAATATTTTTTACAAGCGAGACGAACGTTTCCCCAAAAAAAATATGCCAGGGAGGAGGGAGGAATGCAGAGCGATTGCAAAACTCAAAGATTCATTCGACGAGACTTTCGAAATGTCGAATTGTAATTGTACGAGTATTCCCCAAGCAGTTTATACATAACATATATAGGCATCGGGGGACTTAACTGAATAACTAAAATTATGAACAAACAAATTATAGGGAGACATTTTTTTTAGAACGTACCTTTAACGAAGCGAACGATTGAACAATTGAGGAGCAGAACAACTAACACTAATTTTAAAGCATACATTTAATAGTAAAATTAACATTAAAACATACAAAAAAAAATAAAACTAACGAAAAATTGGGCAACAAATATATGTATGTATGTACGCAGCAAGAAAAATTGTTGATGGAAAATTTAGAAAAATTTGAACAAGTTGGTAAGAGAGCCACAAACCAAAAACCAAAACCAAAGCGAATGAATTAACTTTTAAGAGAACCAAAATAAATAACAGCAAACCAAAACGAATTAAAAAAGAAAAAAACGATATTTAAACGAAGTAAAAAAAAACAAACGAAAACAAAAAAAACAACTATAAAATTATACGATTTACAAAACTAAGCAAAGACAAGTAAAATAATTGTAAAAATAGAGAGAACAATTTTTTTGCTCAGAGCCAGGGGCAAGCCCTTCTCCTCCTCACCACCCATCATCCAATCCACTCTACCGAAATAAAACTTCCCAACAAAAAAACAAAGATAACGAATATGGCGCGTCACCTCAAGATTCTTTTGGGTTGCTCACGAAAGTAAAACAATGAAAATCCAACGCCAGAACATTTTCTAAGATACCGATTTCGCAACAATTGGCAAATCCAAACCAAAACCAAACCACAAAAACACGATTAAAATTAAACATAAGCCAAAAAAAAAACACCCAAGTCAAACCACAAGAAGATAAGGCAAGAACGAAAAGAAAACGAAAACAAAACAAAGAAAATTATAAATAAAAATAAAAATTTAGCTTCTAGTGACAACATTTTTAAAAACAAAGCCAATAAAATGGTAGAGAACATGCCCCAAAACCAGAAATAATAAACGAAAGCGACAAAACCAAGAAACTATGTTAACAAGAAAAAGAATTGATTCCAATTAAAAGTTCGGCTAGCCGATATTGAAATACACTGCAATTGTTTGGATAAAAATATATTTTATTTATCATTTCCCCTACAATATAATGTAATGATTCAAAACAACCGAAACGCACACTAAAAAAATAATAATACTATGCGAAATGATTCATGTTAAATTGTTTTTCAGCCTGATCAATAAATATTTGTTCAGTTTTTTATTTTTATAACCAGATTGAAATTTTTAACTATTCAGAAACATATATTTATTTATTTCTCAAGCAAAAATCCAATCTGCAAAAATACATAGTCTGAAATATTTGTATTCGTTTTTCTATTTAAAATATAGTTTTATTTAATGTTCAAAAACTCTGCTAATTTTCCGAACTAAAGCCAGATCAGAGAATATATATTTCATATATTTATAAATATTTATTTGGGTATTTTTGTGTAATCAAAATAAATATCAAATGTACAATTGCAAGTATATCACATAGAAACGTTTCCTGCTGGCGAACAGCTAACTGGGAAATCCAAAATTCAAATAGAGAATTCTTTTCAAAAATATCAATAACGCAAGAAAATAAATAAAATTTCAAACCAGATGGAAAACCCAAGATAACTTAAGAACAACTAAAACGAGGGCAACGAGAAAACAAAAATAAAGAATAAAGAACAGAAAAGAAAAGAACGAAATCGCAACCAACCAACCAAAAACCAAACCAAGAAGAACAACACACGCAATTGCGCTCGTTTAGCCCATATATAGTATATTTCAATTAAAAAGAACGAAAAAAAAAACACATTACAATATTTCAATATGTCATTAAGTCACAGCGAATAAACAACAACAATAAGTTGAAGGCGACTTACAAATCTAAAGGAGAGAGAGACAGAGAAACTGCATTCGTGTGTGCGAGGGCGAGAGAAACAGAGCGAGATATATATATATATAGTACATATATCAACCTGGCCGATCGGAACCGATCTGCGTTGGCATGCGGCATAAGTTAGCACGGCGCCAAATATAATTTACTAGGGGTTATGCAGCGGCAGCAGCGTTTATGCGTCCAAATTTATGCGGGCCAAATCGCGAATTGCTTGGCTAAAAATTTCAGCTACTCGTTAAATATAGTTAAAATAGTTTTAGCCACTCGTTGAACCAGCTGAGAATCAGGGAACCTATATAATTGTTGCCAGGACATGCTGCGGTTTGGTTCATCACTATCAATATATATATATGTATATGTTGTACAGCTTGTCCTGGCAACTTCAAAAATCTAAACTAATGTTTTACAAAATTGATTTAAAATATTCCTACGAGATTTTTTGATTTAGCCTCAGTATTCACACTTCTCTACAGATTAATGATGATGATCGCTTCGGATTTCCATTTTCCTTTTCCTTATCATTTTGATTTTCATTTCTAAGGCGACCTGCAACAATCGCGATTCCGGCCCAGAATCTGCCAATATGCTTGAGAAGAGGAAAAGCATAGCAATGTGCTAGCCAGTGGGAGGTAGTTTCATCATTTTGGTGTTTCTTCTTCTAATTCCTGTTTTGTGGTTTAGCCTAAGCGGAACTTGTGTCTTTTTTGGTTTAAGGAAATGTTTGTCTAGGTGTGTGAGAGTGCGTGCGACGTCTTTGCTTTCCTTCTCGTTTTTTTTTTCGTTGCGGTTAGCTTCTTAAGCATCGGAGGTCAGATCCTCGTTCTCGTCCTCCGGCTCATGACCACGCCCCTCGCGAATTCGCTTTAACTTGCGCTTCAGCATCATGACGCCTGCAAAAGGATATTAAATTTAATAATTTATTACATGGCAAGAGAAAGACACTCTCCAGATTTCACAAACTATACTCATTCCTATTTACCAACAGGAAACAAAGCTTTTTACAATTGTTTCATTAGGGAATACTTTTTTTTAATTTTTTTAACATTTGGAATATGTAAAGTTTTCCTTGCTTGCATGTTAGAATGATGAACCACCAATCTATTTGTGGTAATTCAATATAAATTTAAATACTTATAATTCAAGTATTAAAAGCATTTCGTACGGAAAGTAATACGAATCGTAACTTAGCGTAATTTAAATACTCAAGTATTTTTGAAATCCGGAAAGTAATTCTCGAATTTGCTCACATTTGATGGCCTGGAAAGTTTTGGCCGAGGCCGAACTAGTTTCATTCGCATGCAGGGCATTGGCCGTGGTTTTCTCGTGGGCCAGCTTCACCTCCAAATAGGCCTTCTTTAGCGTCTTGAAGTGACGAAACTCCACGGAGTCCTTGACCAGGATGCATCTGCAAAGAGAGAGGAAAGCGGAGGCTAAAGACAGCTGAATCAAAGACAGAACAAGTAAGTACTCACTTGGCTGCCGACCCTTCGCCGGAGCAATCCGAGGGAGCCGTATGGTAGATCTGATGATAGAAGTACTGCAGCACTGGCGAGTTCCAGATCGAGAGGCCGTACCACAACCAAATGGCCACGTTCAAAGGCAACTTGAAGTTCTTGGCGAACAGCGTGGGTATAAAGTACTTGAAGGGCAAAAGATTCACGAACACGTGCGCCCACGCGGCGATCCGCAGGCCGAGGAACACCTGGTAGATGAATCGGTGTCGATTGGAGCTGGGCAGGACCAGCAGGGCCAGCACTTCGGTGAGAATGCTGTACAGGCCGAAGGTCAGATTCAGGCCCACAAAGTAGTTCTCATATCTGCAATTAAGAACACATGAAATTAAAATTAAGGAAACTTTTGTGTACCTAACAAAAACCGATGAGGCAACATTTTAAAATTGATTCACTGAACCCAAAGGGGCAAAAACACGCAGCGACTTGCCTGTAAACATCGATGGCGACGAGGGCCAGCAGGTAGAGTCCCTTGGAGCCCACCTCCAGAAAATCCGCCTCCTTGAAGTCCAACATCGCCCCATGCAGGTAGAAGGTGATGATAAAGATCGAGTAGAACTGGAATTTCTCCGCATGGTGCGAGCGATAGAAGATGAGGTTGTCCGAGGAGTAGAAGAGCGAGTAGCGACCCTGGTTCTTCATCAGCTGCGGCAGGATCATGAACTCGTTGTAGAAGTGCAGGAACAAACAGCTCGCCGCGTAGAATGCAATGTTCCAGATCAAACGGGCGAACTGTCGCCGCTTGAAGTACTTCATGCTGGACGATTTCGCAAAGAACTGGAAAAAGGGGAACGTTGGGAATTAGTGGGTTAAGGCTAAGGGTAAGGAGGTGAACAATTAGTCGAGCATTGGTCTCGTCGTGGTCGCTCGTTACAGATAATGTACGGGAGCAAGGGTGTACGGGTGTTTTGGTCAGTCGGTCAGCGGTCGCAGCTTTATGCTATCTTAGTTAACAGGAGCGGATTGAGTTCCAAAAACTGGCAAAATCTTTTTTAAAACATAATAAATAAAACATAATTGCATTTAAAATAATAGTAGACTTAATAATTAACAAGAAAGGAAGGTTAGGATACAGTGGCCCGATTTTTGGTTTTCCATTTGCAAGACCCACTTTCAACCATCGTTCCTAAGACAGCTAAAGGATATAGTGGTTCGATTTTGATAAGAATTTTAGCATAGGTTAACATAGCTATTATTGTTCCTTTTCGTTCCGCAAACTTTTAGCCCGATATCTTAAAAACTGGGAGAATAGTTTGCCTAGAAACAGCAGGCGGACAGACAGACAGACGGACATGGCTAGATCGACTTGGCTGGTAATGATCAAGAATATACATAGCTCCTTCACTGATTTGCAAACTTCTGGTCTAAATTATTATAATACCTTCTGCAAGGGTATACAAATATGAATGGGAAACCTTTGTTAGGGCACAAACTAGCATTGGGATCTTATTTCAAATAAATTACAATTACCCAGACTGCAGTGGTATACAAAATCATACAATGAAGGCATCTCCATCTTAAATCAAACGACATCCAATCGAATATCTACAGAGGCGCCTTTTAACCCGCCTGGAATGTCAGCATATAATTGACCCCTTTTTTATTGCCCCATTTTGCGGGCACAGCCCGAGCACCGCCCCTGTGCCTGCTCTGTTTATTTATAAATGCGAATTTGGCCGAGCAACCCTCAAATGAAAAGAGCGAGTCGCAGTCGCAGGAGGAGGCACAAATTGGCCAGTTAGCAGAGTTATCCAAAGCCAGCAAGACACACACACAAGCCATATATAGTAGTCACCTGGAAGAGCCGCTGGAAGCCGCAGAAGCCGCAGGACAGCGACACGAATATCCAGAAGACCCCATTGATCAGGTAATGGAGGTCGATGTCCCGCACGAGTGCATCGAAGCGGTCGTTCGTTATTAGGACCTTCAGGGGCAGGAAGAAGTTGCCGATCTCCGCCCAGTAGTCCGGGGGGCCGGCCTTCATGTCCAGAATGGACGTCATGCTCCTCCTCCGCAGCGCGTTAGCTCCTCCGTCCGTCCGAATTCTCCAAGCTATATATTTATATATATATGTATTGTAGATATATAAACATCATCGGATTCACTCGATGTTTGTCGGGCATTGCAATCGATATATCGATAACGTCGCTGTTAAGGGTTAGCGTTCGTGTCACTGGCGATGCTGTTACAGTTTGTTTGTGTTGGTGTCGTTGTCGTATTTTGAACCGGGTAGACGACGACAGAGGCCTGTCAGAACGAGAAGGAGATAGCATATCCCTAAGCTAGAGATGCACAATATACATACGATGTTAGTGAACAGGAGCCTTAAGTAAAATGCATTAATCAGTGCTGGCTAACCCCGAGTGTAGTTAACAGCATTGCCCAGCTGTTCGGCTAGCGTTAACAGAGCTGAAAGGCGCGCAAATTTGATTTCGAGGCTAGACCGATTTTATTTCTAAGTTTATTTATGAATTTTAAATAATTAAGCCATTTCGATAAATAGTTTAGCGAAAACATGACATCTGCGTTGGCCAAAATTGCGGATTTTCCAGCGGAGCCCGTGGAAATGTTCAAGCAAGTCCTGCAGGCAGCCGCCAGGGGACAACCGGAGGGATCATTACAGGAAATGAACCTGGCCACCGTGGACGAAGAGTTCGGTGTCCTCAATCGCACCGTCCTCTATCGAGGACTCACGCCGGACAACTTTGTGTTCTACATCACCCACCGGTACACGCGAAACTTTCAAAACCTGCAAGCCAATCCAAAGGCTGGCATCACCTTCTATTTGCCCAATGTCAAGGATAGCCACGGAGGGGAGAGCACCTGGCAGGTGCGCCTCCTTGGGGCCAGAGCTGTGGAGCTGCCCGATTCCGAAATGGATGTCCTTTGGGCCAAGGAGGATGTGGTGGCCCAGATAAGGGGGCACATCTGCCCCTGCGGAGAGCCCATCATTTACGACGAGCTGAAGGCCAAGCACGACAAGTTCCTGCAGGAGCACCTGGACAGTGGCAAGCCCATCGAAAGACCAGCCAGCTAGTGAGTATACACTCAAAGAACTCGGAGGACATTAGTTTTCCAAATTACAAGCTCATATTTACATTGATTTGGTTATGTTTTTATGGAATAATATGGAAGATTACTTTGAACCTTTTTCCACAGCACCGCCTGGAAGTTCCAGCCGCAACGATGGGACTTTCTAAAAGTAGGTGCAGGGCAGATCGCCGATCGGGTGCAGTACCGTCTCCTTGCAACTGGACAATGGGAATCCATGCACGTCTCCACTTGAAGTTGGAGTTGGAGCTTAAAAACCCCTTGACCAAAGAATCCGACTTTAGGCTATTTCATTTTATTCAACAATATCTTTCTACAAACGGCTAAACGTAATTCTAACAACTACATAAGTGTGCTTCCTTTTTAGTTATGTTTAACATACAATTACAACATAGTTAATAAATATTACACAAACAGCAAAAAAAAGGACGTTTAAAAAATATAGTAGAGTTAAGTGCGGGTAACATTTGGGGCAGGTTAGTTACGCTTAAGTGGTCCTCCTATTCTCTCGCTTTTTACACACATCATAATACCCAGTAAGATCGCTTTCGATTTCTACACAAATGCTGCACATCCTGTGCCGGTTCCAGTGTCCGTGCCAGTGTATATCCTCCGGACTACACCGCATTGATCGTCTCGCGGATCCACGCGGCATTGGAGGCGATCTTGTCGTACATCCTGGGTCTCTCCACGCCCGTCGGTCCGCAGGCGATCCTCCAGGACGAGACTCCGATCAGGGCCCACTGGTTGGTGCCCGGAATCAAACACTGCACGGGTGCTCCCGAATACTCCTCTTGCTGAAAGGCGAATAATAGAAAAAAACTTGTATTAGTGTTATTAACATATTGGAAGGCTATTATAAAAAATGTAACCATCAAAATGCAAACGTTTTTGTTTTGTTTAAACCATAAAAAAATTACTTTTTATCTGCATGAAAATGGAAATTATTTTTATGAATCATAACTGGGGCTCAGTTAATTTTAGCCAAATTTCACCATCGAATTTAACTCAGGTCACCCAATAGGCGATCGTGACGTCACGGGCACGCGACATGCAGCAACGCGTTTTGCAGGCCAACAACAACAAAACAATAGTGAATGAGTAACTGCAGAGAGGCAATCTCTCTCACAGTCACTCTCCTCTTCCACTCCTCTCTCCCTCTCTCTCTCTCTCTCTTCACACCACACTCATTCAAGCGAGCACGAGCGCACACTCATACAGGCGCATGCAAGTTAGCAACCCCCTTTGTCCACCTTTACGTACACAGAAAGAAATATTCATAATTACACAAATAAATTTAATATTTGATATCAATATAGATTTTCAACAAGACTCAAACAATATCACGAATTTTGTTTTAATTAAATAATATATTGAATTTCAAAAGATATATCTATAGTTAAAAACTACCCCATCTTTCTTTGAGTGTAGGATAGGACATAACAATAGAGAAGAACAGCTGCAGGCATAGACAAGGGACGCGGGCGGCACAATATAAAAACTAGCGCCGGCAAAACGGTGAGAGCATTTCCAAGAGAGCGATATATGAGCGAGGACGTCGTCTTTGGGAATTTACTTTATTCATTTTTTTTTTACCACCGAAGTGAGACGTGCGAATTTTTCGCTCTTCCCTTTGAGAATTTTTTAACTGTTATCCTAACAGAATAAAATTAAATTATAAAAAAAGAGGAATTCCAAACTTAATATTTAAATCCAAAGCGATCACCTCAAAGGAAACATCAAGAAAACTGGGAAAGTGAACTGAGGACTAGGAGACAATATTGAAACTATATCTAGAACAATCGAGGCCATAAATCCATATTGAAGATGTCGCCTAGCAAGAGCTGCCTGAAGATCCTTTTCCAAGGAGAGACGAGTTTTGTCATCTGCGAGGCTTCAAACACTTACAAAGAGGTCATCTCTCAAGGTGAGTCAACGAACATACGCACATACAAACACCACGCACAAAAATGGGAACTCAGATGCATTTCAATATAGCGTCTTCTAAAGTGGATTAGAATCAGACATATATACATATATGTTTATGTACATATAACTTTCCCAAGATCACTTTATTTATTTGTCACTTAAAAATTAATTAACTACCTCCTGTTTGTATCGCAGAATATGCTAAATTTCTTATTAAGAACCCATTGAGCTTAAATTGTGAAATTAATATAATACATTTATAAAAATACAATGAAGTAAATAAATTGACTCAAACTTTTTTTTAAAATACCTATTATTATGCAAACTTCAAAAATAAATGTTATTTTAAAAAATAAAGTAATACCAAGATATATTAGTTTCAATTAATTTAATTAATATCACCCAAAAGACAAGAATAATTTATTTGTAGTTCCTATTCTTCTTAAATTTAAAATTCCTTAAAAAATAAATTATACTTATTTCAAATATATCTATTATTATTGTTATTTTAATGGGAATACGCATAAAATTTGCATTTTAAAACGTTTTAAATCGCATATATCTAGTTGCATTTAAATTTAGCTTTCCTCTCAGCTTCATATCATATTTAAGGACTTTAAAAACACAATCATTTATATTTTTAAATCCATTAACTATTGTTAGATAAATGATTTAACAATCGTATTTCCCTTTTAGCCATGACCCGCTTCGCAATCCCGGAGGATCAATCGGAAGCTCTGATCCTGACTAACGGAAAAGGCTACGTGTTCGAGGCTCAGCTGCTGGAGTATTTCCTGCTGCTATTCCCTTGCCCGGAGATCACCTTTCACCTGAGATTCGACTGGCAGCGTCTGAGGCGAGGTCTCGGTCTGAGCAAATCCATCAAACGCAAGCGCCTTGTGGAGCAGGATCAGGAAGAGGAGGAGGATCGCGACTACCAGCCTGTTGCTGTCTACCGGCAGAACTGCTTCTTGGGATCCCTACCAAGTGCGGGTGCAGCTCCCGTGCATCGCCAGAATTGCTTCTTGCGGGAACAGCAACAGCAGCAGCTCGAGGAGATGTCCCGAGAACCTAGGCCGGAGGCGGATCTCCAGCAACAGGATCAGCAACCGAAAGCGAAACGAGTGCGCCTGGAGATCTGTGCCAAACCAAGACGCACTGTATCAACTGGGGTAACTGTGGCAGCTCCTCCCACAGTTCCTATGCGTTCCATTCGCATTTAAGTATCCCCGCGAAATGTGTACATAGCTTTAGTATGTATGCTGTTTACCATATGATATTCCTAACCCTAAGCTAAAAGGTTGAACCGCTGTTCCTAAGACTAATAATAACTATATTATGAAACCAAATGTACGTCCAAATATATTTATATCTATGAAAGCTATCAAGGATGAATACTCATTCTGATGTATAATGTATTTTCATAATTAGTATTCTTAAGAAATTCGCTTTCTGGCAGTTTATGATTTTGAAAACATGTCTTATTATTTTGTATATAATATTTTAATCTTAATCAATCACAAATGATATGTATTTAAACGTTATTGGAACCAAACCACTTTTTCCTACCTCATTTTTATTATACTTTTAAATTTTACAACTATTGGTTACTATTATTCAAATTCAAAAGAAAAATATATTGTATACGAACGAATTGTTAAACATTTACATTAAATGAATCTCTTAGTTATTTAATTCTCAGATTTGTAATCATAGAAAATATATAATAAATTTTGTAATTTCCAATAATAATTGTGTAATTTGTTTGATTGGTAAAAGGTAGAAGATACAAAGATACAAATAATACTTCTTGCTTTCGGATTTGTGTACTCACCGTGCAGTCGTATTTCTGGTAGGTGGCCTCCATGCACATGGAGTTCACCGTCGCGATGGACACATTCTCGCAGGGCGCCATGTCCCCGATCTTCAGCTGCACCCGCTGCAGGTGATCCCGCTGCCTGGACCAGCCCAGGGTATTGCAATTCGTCCAGATCTGCTCGGCAGCTGCCGGTATCGTAACCGAAGCTGGAGCTTTCGTGGCAGTTCGAGCGGAGGCGGCGGCGGAGGAGGTGACTGTGGATCCGGTGGAGGAACTGCTTCCGTAATAATTGACCTGGGGAGCATGATCCGGCAGCGGATAGGCATCCAGCTCCTGTTGCAGCGCCTCCGCCTTGGGCATGAACGAAGCAGCTGCCTCGCCAACGTCACCGAACTGATCCTCCTCCTGGTCCTGATCCTCGCCACTGGCATCCGTAGAGCTGTCCAGCTGCTCCCGGGAGGGAATGAGGAAGAACTGCTGGTTCTCCTGCGCCAGGCGACTCCTCTGCATCGTTGGAGGGGCCAGTTGTCCCTCCAATCGCTCGGCGACTGGAACATGGGATCTCCTCTGGGCCGGCGGCTGCTGCAGCTTGCGACGCTGCAGTGCATCTGGCAGGCAGATGGGACGCACGTGGTCCGAGTAGCTGACGGAAGTCTCCAGGCGCACCAGTGCCGCCGTGGACCCCTCCACCGGACTCTTGATCATGCCGATAATCCGTCTACGCTGCGTCCACGGTGCCTTCGCCGAGAGACGCACTGCCCCCACAATGGCCATCCAGGTGGCGCGCGGCTGGCCCTGAAAACACCCCTCCGTGGTGAGCACCCAGTCCTGCGAGATCAGCGTTCCATCGCAGACGTGAATGTGCTCCCGGAAGAGGGCCACCAACCAGGGCCAGTCCCCAGGAGCCGACATCTTCGGCAGCGATAGGTGCTGCTTGGCATTGAACAAGGCCGACTGCACGCCGCATCTCAGTTCGCCGCATCCCACGTAGAGCACTTGCTTCCGCGGACAGTGCGTACGGATGAAGCTGATCTCCGGCGCATGGGGATCCAGAACGCGCACGTAGTCGGTAATCTGTTCTGTGTCGTTCTGCACATCGAAGATTTCCACGGATCTGATGGGGTTAAGGGTCATTCAATAATGTATTCAACAGTACCATAAATATATATCCTACTCGTATCCCAGGGACTTGCACAGGGACTCGGACACGGTCTGTCGCACCACCAGCTTGGCATCACCCTCCAATCCCTCGGCGCACAATTTCCCCACCACTCCCTTCTCGGAGAAGACGGCATATCCGGCGGAATGGAAGCGGGAGAGATACGGAACCATTGGCTCCGGTTGCAGCAAATCGGCGGCCAGTGGAGCAATCGAAACTGAGGGCAAAAATCAATAATGATAAATCGATTTCCCGACTTAACCCAACGGCTGGACTTACGGCAATCCTTCTCGTCGGCTCCGTCCGGACAGTCGGCCTTTCCGTCGCAGCGCGCCTTTCGGGGCACACAGGCCCGTCCGCGTCCACAGTAGAGGGAGTTGGGCGAGCAGAAGGCGCAGCTACGCTCATCGGACAGATCCGGACAATCGGCATAGCCATCGCAGAGCCGGGGACTCTGCACATTGGTCTGCATGTCGCTGACGCAGTGCGGCTTCTGGTGGCACGATTGCGTGCCCGTGGACTCCGGGAAGCGTTCGCAGTCGAAGTAGTGCCGGAATCGCTGGGGCAGACGACTGCCGCATCCGGCCATAAAGGACTCGCAGTACTCGCGACATATCTGGCCGGGAGTGGGCTGCAGACTCAGGCCGTGGGTGTCGCAGGGCGGCTGGAGCAGCCGGCAAACGAAGTCGTACGCCTCCCGATGGCACTCGCCATCGATCAGCTCACGGAACACGATCACATCCTCCGCCAGCTGCTCGTAGCTGGCGTGTCCAAGCAGATTCGGATAGGTGGTAATGTTATAGCCCACCTGCCGGCAGTAGCTTAGCTCCAGCGGATGACAGCGACGCGGTGGTGCCGGAGTGGTGGTCACCACCGGTTCGGTGGTCTCGTCGTGTCCGCCCAACGGTGAGCTGGACATCACCGGCTCCTCAATCAGTCCGGTCGTCTCCTTAATGCTCAAGCTGGACACGTCCACTGTTGTGTTGGCGAAGTGCCGACGCTGCTGGGCAGGCTGCGACATCTCCTCGTGGAACAGGGCCAACAGGTCACCACTGCTCACCAGGCCGGCATACGGATCGAAGATCATGTTGAAGTGCACCACGATGTTGTTGTTGTCCTCGCTGCTGTCGGTGGAGGAGGAACACACACATAAACAAGGAAGATGCAATATTTTTTATATTATCAGAATTATATAGAACATTTTATACACATATTTCTAACATTTATAAATTTAATAATATCATGCCAGAAAAATCACTTTATCTTGTGGATATACTTGTATATGTATATACGAAATATATAAAATATAAAATTAAAGATATTGTATCATTTAATAAATCCAATATTTCAATGTCACAAAAAAATGTTAAATGTTGATTTCTATATCCCATAAATTATATAAATGACAATTACATATTATATTAAACATGTTAATTATACAATTTCTGATTTTTTACAAGTACAAATATTACTTAAAAATAATTTTATTAACCATGCATTTCACTGCATTGCACATTTAACAACTAACATTTTTCTTTATCATTTTTTAATTTTAGTTTATTTGCAACAAATGTTAAATGTATCTAATAATTTAATAAAAAATCCATAAACAAATGACTCACCCATCTAGTGCCAATATCTCACTGCCCTCGTACGCCTCTCGAAGATCCGATCGGCGCAGGGTGAGATTGATCCGCTCCCGATAGTCCCTGGCCTTGTGCTGGAATCTCGCCGAGTTCTGGTTGGCCAGCTCCATGTTCCATTTGTCGTTCAGTACCAAGAACTTGCCGCGGAACACACGATCCGGCAGAGGCTCCGGCCGGAAATAGGTGTCTATCAAAGTCAAATGAGAAAGGTGCAATATGCTTAAGATACAAATTTTACAAATCTTTTTAATATGCCAGGATCCTTAGTATCGGTTGATTATTATTTTTGTTGAATCAATGTTTATTAAATTAAATAATCGGTATTTAACTTTAGACCAAGTAATGCCAAATAAGTATTTCATAGATGAATAAAAAACTCTTGAAAATTTAAATATCAAACATACAATAACAAAATGCATCAGCAAAAGTTTCGGCATTAAAAAACTTGTAGAAAACTTTACAAAAATATTATTTAATTCTATTTAAAATCTTCAGTCACTATTATTTATATTTATTAAAAATTTAAATCCATAAACAGATTATGAAATGAAGTATTGAATAGAAATATCTTTGAATTTATTGAATTTAAATATCAAACCTAATAAAATGCATCAGCAAAAGTTTTTCAAGGCAAGGAAAAAGTTTTCCACCGAATATAAAAATGCAGTAAAAAATTCGGTAAAACTTTTCCGATAAAATGCAAAGGAGGAAAAGCGAAAAGAAAACTCACATCCCACGTAGACAAAGGCTCCGGCGACGAGGAGGGCGATGAGGAATCCAGCGATGACGGCGCATCCGCACTTTTGGCCATCGCCCAGCTTCCGGCGGGTGAAGCGGATGTCCGAGTCGGTGGACAGAACGGACTCGGACTTCCGGCGGAGTCCGTGGTTGTGGTTGTGCATGTGGATGTGGTGTTCCCTTTCCCTCTCTCGCTCCCTTTCTCGCTCCCTTTCCCGCTCCCGTTCTCTCTCCCGCTCCCTGTGTTGTGTGGCCTCCAGTGCTCCATTGGAGGCACTACCTCCCACTCCGCCGGCAGCTCCCGTTCCGTTGCCGTGATTGTGGCTGTGGTTGTGGTGCGGCTTATGGTGCCGGGTGCATCGGGTATTGTGGAACACCTTAGGCGGCTGGGCGGTGGTTCCGCCTGCCACTCCGCCGCCATTTGGATTGGTGTTGGGATTGGGATTGCTCTGGACGATGCCCTGCAAAAAAAAAAAACACGAAAACACATGAGAAAACATCAGAAACCCAGACACCCAAGAGAGAGAGAAGATCGACCATAAGTCCCTATAATTAAGCAAGGTCACTGACCAAACAAGCGCCTTAAATGCTTTGCCTTTTCGGTTTGATTTTGATTTTGTTGTTGTTGTTGTTGGTTTTTTTTTTTTAGCCAAATCATGCCGTTAAATCAAATCACGGAACGAAATCAGCGGCAATCGCAATCAGCAGCTTAAACACTCGAAAAATCGCTGCACTTGAAAATGTTTTTGTGGTGTGGTGTGCGGCTTGTTTTCCCTCGTTTTCCCTCGTTTTCCATCGTTATTTTATGGGCTGGTGGCATGCAAATGCCTTTCCCACACACCACATGCGATATTTGGTTACTTAAATATTGGGATTTTGCCCATTTTGCTTTCGAGGAAGCCTTTGCATTAATTAAGGAAATTATCCGTACTTGGATTTTGGATACGCAGTTCGGTTTGCTTCAGCATTCAGGCAATTAGTTGGAGATTAATGAAGTGCAACAGGTATTTAAAGCATTTGCAAACTAATTTGTTATTCGAAAAATAAATTTATTTATGCATAGCAAGAAATTATTATTTTACTTTTATCATACATATATTTTATGTTACAATATAAATAATGGGTCACTACAATGATGTAATAAATGTAAAAACATAAATATCTCAAGTGTAAATTTTAATTGTAATTGTAATTGAAAAATCAAAGTAAATATAATAATCTATTTCATTTTATTGGTTAATTGGTTTGGTTTGGTAATTGGGATTAAAAATCACATATTTAATCTACGAAAATTGTATTTTCGGTCAGCGAATTTAGATTTGAAGCTTTAAAACCAACTAATGATATAATTAATAATATAGGTCACAATATTATTACGATGTAACAAATATCAAAACAAAAATAAATCAATTATAAACTTCAGATTGGTATTGAAAAAACTAAGTAAATATGATAACTGATTTTATTTAAATGGTTTGATAATTGGGATTAAAAAAATTCACATTTCCCCATACAAAGATAGAAACCGAATTTGGAGCTTTAAAACTATATAATGATATAAATAAATAGATCACAATATTAATATGTTGTAACAAATATCCAAACAAAAATAAATCAATTATAAACTTTAGATTGTTATTGAAAAAACTAAGTAAATTAATTTTATTTCATTGGTTTGGTAATTGGGACTAAAAAAAACAAAGATAGAGAACGAAAATGTCAGATTTGGAGCTTCTCCAGAATTTAATGGAATCTCCCAATTTATCACTTTATTTAAATTGTAAACGCGATTAACTAGCACGTAACATAGCGGCTGGAAACGCGTTGGCTTTAACTCTTTTTATGCTTCTTGCTTTATGTTGCACTTGCGAAAGCGGCAAAAAGAAAAAAAGGAAAAAAAAACAGAGAACGCAGACAGAAATAATTTAGAAAAACAATTAAAGCGCAAGTAAGGTAACAAAAACTGCTACCACTTTTATTGTTGTTGCTTCTGCTTGAGTTGCTATTTTTTTTATATTTTTTTCTCCCGAAACAGGTCAGTGCTTGGCCCAGTTTTCAGCCTTTTCTTCATTGACTGCTGCGTGATGCTGCCACACCAGCAACAACAACAACAACAACAACAAAAACAACAACCCAGCAAGCCAGCAGCAGCATAACAATAATATAATAAATCCAGCAATTTGAACAAGCGACGTGTAATTAAACACAAATGGCTTCCTCATTTCATAACCATGGCAGCATCGGTCAACGATTTTTCACCGACCATGTCCAACAGTTAACACTTCAAATTCACACATCAGATATCAGATATGTATTATTACATTCCAAATTCCACAATTATGTAAACAATTTTCCGGACTTTACTTTGTTGTACTCTGCTGTTTGCACTATAACAAAATTAATTTTCATATATTTTAATTAATATATCTTAGAAAAACTGATTTAAGTTAACGAAAGTTGTTTGATTTCCTTTTAAAAAATATCAACTAAATGTAATTCCTCATCTGATAATGAAAAATACTATAAAATATTAAAAACTTTTATAATAAATATGCATTGCAAAACTCTTCTAGAAGAAAATTGACTTTAAATATTCGATGTTTTTTTTCCTGTTTTGAGTGTACTATTTCTGGTACATATAGTTAGCATGGGTTAATGGATTAAATTAGCATCATGTTGCAATTATGTATATGTGTCTCTTTCGCTCATTTCACTCCCAGCAACAACAAAGAGCCAACAGCACAAAGAGAGCACTGCGAGGGCAGAGGTGAGGAGTGAGAGAGCAAAACGCAGCAGAGTCAGTGGGCCGCATAACGGCGCTGCTCCGCCTTGCCTTGCTTTCTTATTCTTATAAGATATCGCACTGCTTTCATCACAGCCTCGTCCGCCACTGCTTAAATTGTGCGTGGCGCGGATAAGCAGTGTGCGGTATTACCTCACAATTGGAATTTCGCATTCGCATCTCGCATCTCGCATTTCCTCCAACTCAACTCATTTCTTTTCATTCCATTCGACTTTCCTTAATTACCGCACAAACGCACACACACGCACACACTCACGCATTGGTTTTAATTACACTTACCTTCCAATTTTTGCCACCGCCATTTGTCTGCATTTGTTTGTCTTTGTTGCGATTGCTGCCATTGTTGTTGTTGTTATTATGGTTTTTCTTATCCGCAACCGCATTTCCATTTCCATTTGCATTTGTATTTGTGACCGACAACGGGGCGGATAATTTATCAGCTTCGCGCGATTTTTTCATCTGCAAATCAAAAAGTGTAGACATTATGATAAAAAAATATTTTTAAATTTCAAGGATTTTAAACAAAGAGATTTGGTATACAACTTTTTTTGAAATGTTTTTCAATGCTATTCTATTCGTTTCTTCCTGTCATTGGAATTTTAAAACTCTTTACAAATTTATTCTTAGTAATTATTTTGTTGTATTCACAGTATTAATTCAAATGAATTATTCCAACCATACTGATTAATTTCAAATTAAATTAATAATGATTGTGTTTTAATATTACGATTATTCAATAAAACGAATATTAAAATATATTCTTTTAATACGAAAAATTAAATAAAACTGTAATACAAAATACTAAAATTATATTGCAAAAATAAACAAAGTGTAAAAAAAAAGTTCTCTGATAAATCATAAAAAATGTTAAATACACACTTAAAAGAGCTTGTTAAAGTCAGATATTTATTACGAACACCTACATCGTTGAGATGCATGACCGATGGACAAATGCATCAAATTCAAACTCAAATATTTAATAACCCATTTCCTGGAGATGAATCTCAAAACGAACTGAATTAATCAAGCTACTTAAATCTCACACCTAAGCACCAGACAAGTTTTTGGCTAATACCTGCCCACGGCACAAATAGTCAGTCACCTTTGTTAGAAACACAATAAAATATACCAAAATAAACACGGTAGTCGCTGTCGGTAAATTATCTTTTAGATTTATTCAAAATGGGAAATGCAAGTAATTACAATTAAAAAAATATAAGGCCACAACATACGACTATTAACAACTTGCAATGGGGGAGAGATATTCCATGGATTAATTCAATTAAAACTGTGTCACAATCGCTCAATTGCCTAATGGGGCTAATTGAATTGGAAAGGTTTTCCTCTTTGCTGAGCGTTCACTGTACGGTGATCACATGGCCAGCGAGTGGGACACAAACAACTGATAGAGCCTATCACATCGTATTATTTTTGTTATGTTCACAAATTTGTAACAAACTTGGTAATGGAGACGACATGCGCCGAACGTCAAAAAACGAACTAACGAACAGCAGGTGCTAATTGTGCGGCTCCAATTTGGCACAGTGTACGCGTTGAACTACCCCACCCCTCCATTGCCCCACCCCTGCCTTCGTTCACCGCCCTCGGGCTAAAAAAAGACACGAAAAACGAAAACCAAACTTGCTCCAGTTTAAGTTTACAAAAAAAAGAAATAAACACATTCCAACAAGTCAATGTCAAGCGAACAGCGAACAGCGCCCAAAAACTCTCAGAAACTCTCGAAAGAAAGTTGCTGCCGCTGCTGCCGCCGCTGCTGCTCCCATCAATTGTTGCTGTTGCTGTTGGATTTTCGCTGCTTATTGTTTATTCATATCATTTCGTTTAGCATATTTACATATTTTTGATTATTCGCTGACCGGACTGTGATTTCACTCCCATTGTCCGTTTCCCCACTCCATTTCCGTGGCTGTGCCGTGACTAAGTGACCCCGGTTTCTAGGCACTTTTGGACGGGTCTCGTCGTTGGCCATCATTTACATGCTGAACACATCTAAAAAAGGGTGCTAGAAGAGCTTAATTGGGACTATAGGAAGGCGAAATTCTAAGGGTCTCCCCTGAGGTTTTTAAACCTTTTTTACTTGTTAATTTGTTAGTAATATATTTATTAATATTAATATCATGTCGTCAAGCGACTGGCCAAGGAGAAGACCGTCTACGAGAAGAAGGTGCTCACGGAGAGGATCCGCAGTGGGAAGTTTAAAAAGGAGGGAGCCGAAGAGCAGGAATGCGAGATGATGGTTCCCGACTCCAAAAGGAGACTGCAGATGGAGTTCGAGGCGCTGGAGAAGTATCTGGCGGATGAGGAGGATCTCAAGGAGACGGAGGCCTACGACAAGGACGCCGAAATGCTTAGAGAGGCCAAAACGGTGCTGGAGGCATAAAACAGTTGCACATTCCCTTCCAAGAATTTAATACCCTAGAATTATATAACTCAAGCTATTCCTGGAGATCCTCCCTGCAGTGGCGTAAAATTCTTTAGTATTTAAATTTACTCTTAATACAAATTAAAACCCTTAAATTGCTTCTCTGATTTTAAATAAATAACCCAAACTAACCACAAATAGTCATCTATAGAGAAAATAATGACATCATAATACTATTCATATTTCTTGTTGATTTATTTTTGGAATATTCAATCATCAAACTAATATCCTGTAATTTATATCCCAAATTAAGGCCTTAGGATTTCCCCATTTAAAAAAAAAAAACATAGCCATGGATATAGGTTTTTATGCTTCATTGTTGCCAGTTGTAATTTGGCCAATTAGTTGGATTATTTTCATGGCTCTGCACATTATCTATATCAGTGGGGGAGGCTTTGTCATTGTGTTTTCTGTGTGCCACACGAGTTTCCATTGCCCTGCAGCATTTTAATTGTTCTGTGGCAACTAACATAATACGGGCTGCGCCTTTTGTTCGGCGCCATCTGCGATTTGCACTCGCCGCATGGCTCATAATAATAATTGCAATAATAATGCCCAGATATATCCAACACCGACTTATGTTGCAGCTATTCAGCATTTCAGCTTTTCAGCTTTTGTGCAAGCCAAGTTTCGTTTTCGCTTTTCTTTCACACGGGGCGACTAATTAGGAAAATTCAGGAGACGGGGCCTGGGAGTTAACCAAGTTGACTGGGGTTCAAATGCACACAGAGAAAAAATTATACTATAAGAATTATATATATTAAAATTATTCCTAAGTTGGATAATCAATATGTTCTTAGTAAAGTTTGATTATTTTTAATTTCGGAGAATATTTTATCAATATTTTATGCAATATTAAATTCGAATATTATAAAGTACTTTACTTACAATTTTTGTAATTTTCGGTATAGTATTTAATGATTTATTATGAATAAACCTATTAAAATATGTAATTAATTTATTGTATTGTATTCTTTAACTAAATTACTGCTAATAAAATAAATAAAAACCAAATTTAATGAGTATTTTATAATATTTCATTAATAGTTGTACATATGTATATATATATAATTATGACTATTAATTCATTTATTCATTCAAACCTAATATCTATGTTGTTCAAAAATATTAACCAATTTCAGATATTGTATTTCAAAAATATGTAACAAAAAGTGATTTAGTAACCCCAAAGAATAAAAGAAAAAGCGGTCGTAATTTTTGTTGAGTGTAATGGGTGCTGAATCTTTAAAAACATGTTTGCCGCAACATGTTCCCTGACAATGTTGCCGAAACGTGTTTGAATCAACAACGGCAACAGGAACAACAGCAACAACAACAGCAACAACAATAGCAACAACAACAGAAACAACAACAACATTGTTAAAAATAACGCTGAGCAGAAGCAGCAACAAAAACACTTTCATTTGCAGCTGCATTGCCTTGGCTTTGAAAATTTCCAACAAAAAATCGGTGTTTTATTTTTGTTGTTGTATTCATTTTTCGACTGCAATTGGCACGAAAAATTCGCTTTCGCTTCGCGCAGGAAAAAACCAGAAAACAAACTAAAACCAACAACAAACCAACTTCAAAAATGCGAAGCTTCTTCTTTTCATCGAATGACACTTGTCAATGTGGAAATGGCAATGGAAATGGAAAATGGGAAAACGAGTTCGTGGCCTAAGTCTTTTGAACTCTGGTTAGGAATATAGGAATACAGCATATAGTATATAGCAGATAGCAGATAGCAGGCGCACTGCCAGATACAGAAATAAAGAAAGGCTGGTTGACCTTATGACCACGCAGCGAAGAAAGTTGCAACGAGATTTTTCGAATTTTCCCCGCATTTCGTATTCGGTGTTGTTTGAAAAGGAAAGCGACCGACCGACCGACGACCGACCGACCGACCACATTGATGACCGAATTAATGGGGCACCCTTGCGAGATTTGGGATGTGAGATTTTCAATTTGGTTTTCTGTTGGTTAGTCCGCATTTTAAATGCCAACGATTTTTTAAGTTTTTTTTTTAATATTTGTTGGATATGTTAGGAGTAAATTTTTGAAATTTGTTTCACACGGAATAAATTGAATGGAAATATAAATACAAACATGATTTGAATTATTGCAAATAAATCACAACTCTGTATAGTCACCATTAGTTATTATTTTGTAATATAAAAGCAACAGCAAAACCTTAATATAAATAACCGAAATTTCAGTAAAAAGTAGGCAAAAAGTGTGAATTTTTAATTAAAAATAATTGGTCATTTCACCAAATAAAAATGTACCCAAACACTACTGACTTAATTCACTACCAGAATGAGTGTTACACAGACCCATTGGACTTATGTAAGTGTAACAGGACCTATGTTTGGGTCAAATTTCACCCACAGGCCGAGTAACCAGAGTTCGGACTCCCTTGGCTTGATGTAATCGTTACCAAATCAACGCATTCCCCCCACTATTGATGCATTGGAAAACTTCTGGTCAAGTTTCAAAGTGATTAACCAGCTACCATTTGAGTTGGCCGACTGAGGACCATTGAATGAGTTGTTAATATCGCATTTCACCGCAGAAAGACAAGCTTATTGCGTATTGCATGGCACCCTGGCACAAAGGCACAAACCAATTACATTTTTTTTTTTATATTTTTTCAAATTAAAAATGTCAAAATAACAACCATTAAACTAATTCTTAGAGCTAAAAATCGGTATGACAAATATTTGAAAAGAATCCATAAATTATCTTCATTTCAAAAGAGTAAACATAAATACGTGTACATATATAAAAATGATTTTAATTCGATAAGTTAAAAAAAAAACTGATGATTATAAAAATACCAATGTTTTAAAGGTCGAACAAATATTCAGAAAGGAAATTATTTAAATAAAAACCATTTGTTTGTCAAGCTATAATTATTATTATAATCACAATTATTATTGATTTAAATATTTAAAACATATACAAATTAAAACTCAAGCTTAAATGGATTCCATAAAACGGTTAAAAAATAATTCAGGTGTGACTTTTGGACCACTGCGCTTTGTTATTGTACAAAAGCGAAGACACGTGCGCTCAAAGCGGTACAAAGCGGAATGGAAACGAGGGGAGAGGGAGGGAGGGGGAGGGGGAGGAGAAGGGGGATAGTGGTGGCTAGCAGCACCCAACATGTGGCCAAAATACACACACTCGCAGCCACACACGCACACACACACGCAGGCAGACAAAACGGGGCTTAAGTGTATATTTTATTATTNATCGTGACGAATTAATAACGGAACGTTTGCCGAACGTCGGGGAAAGCTCTGCAATTGGACAATAGAGTTGGGAGGGGGGGAAAATCGCAGGGGGAGGGGAGGTCGAGGGGGGGTGAAGACCGACGACAACTCGAGTTCACTCGAAAGATAAAGGCAGCCGATTTTACCCCTTCAAGGAGCATTTACACCGCTCCCACTCTCTCCCTCTGTACACTGGAAGAATATCTGCGTCAAATGTGATATTACCAAACGTTAATCCAAGAACCTATTTTATCATGGAATTTAATTCTTTCTTTTTTTTTATCAAAAATTATGCTTTATTAAACATCGAAATCGAATCAAATCGAATCGAAGTTGGGTGCTTTTTTTCTCCCAGTGTTCACCCACTCCCTGTGGGTCCGACTTCTCCCGAACTGCACTTATATATGTATGTACGAGTATATAGTTTGTTTAGTACGTGCGTGGAGGAGAACGAGTATCTTTCGGAACGCAGCGCAGATGGCATTGCCAGATAGTCAGATAGATGGCTTCGGCTTGGCTAATGCCAACATTCGGCGCCGACGACGACGACGACGACGTGACTGGAGCTGAAGCTGATTTCTGACTGATTTTCTGGCCATTAAAAACTGGGTTGCCGTTTCAGCCATTTCAGCCGCTTCAGCCGCTTGTTGTTTTTGGTTTTTAGTTTTTCATTTTTAGGGTGTGCGAGTGCGCGCCTCCAAAGTGGGTGAAGCCAAAGTGACTCACTCCTCGGGCCGCGGCCTACGAGCTTTAATAGTTGAGCGTTCAGAAACAACGGCAAACATAGCCACACCAATTATTGCGAATCAAAATGCAATCCAGCGAGCGTCTGCACTTACAGAAAAAGAAGGAATGCATAGTCAATTCTAAACCAAATAAAATAAATAAATACCCTTTAATAGGGTTCAGTTAGTAAGTAAAATTTACATAAAGTGCAATTTTTATGAATTGCAACTTTAAAATATTTTCTTTCAGTGTTCTTATGCAGCTTTAAAGGGGGTTTTAGTGCCTTGCTGCGCATTCCAAATGAAGTAGAAAGTTCTCACTGCCAAAGAGTCGATAAGGCAGTTCATTGGAATGCTGATGGGCGCTTTCTTGGCAATTTATTCTCCCTCTCTCTCCATCTCTCTCACTCTCTCTGAACACCTATTCCCATTGGTTTCTTTTATTTTGTTGTTTTGTGGGTAAATTGTTGATTAGAATGCGATTCTTGTACGAAAAAAAAGTGGGGATTGGGTTTGTTGTTTCTACGAGTATCTAACTCTCCACTGGGAACCAAAGTAGATTCTAAAGATTAGCATACAAATGTGAATGCAGACATGGGCAATAAATTAAACAAAAACCGGGTTGATGAACTAATCATTGGAAATTCTTTGGCATTATTTTGATTTATTTATGTGCACATAATAATTATATCCATACCAAAGTCAATTTGAAATTATTTTCCAAGCGATTTAATTATTGACTTTTTTATGGTTGGCAAAATGTATTAATCTTTGGTTCAAGGCAACATCCACCATTCGCAACATTGATTTAAATTTTTTAATAATCGAAATGCCAAAAAAAAAAACAGAAAACAGAAGTTCATTTCCGTTAATTAATATAAGACTTTTGAATTAAGATTATTTTGGCATTGTTGTCTTGCAACATTATAATATTAGGCATTTAAGATCTCTGCAACGCAGATAAGACCATAAAAATGTTTAAGACTTGCGACCAAATCCCATGATTCATTTGTTTCAACGCTGCCCAAGGCAACATCCAAATGTTTATTCCCACAATTTCCCCCCACAGAAATACAAAAGTTAATTTCCGCTGGGATTAGCATATTTAATTGAAATTTTGCAACTAAATTTTGGCCAGCAAAATGCAGCCGGGAAAGGCCAAAAAAGGCAAGAAGAAAATAAACTAAGTCAACAGAAAATACTGAAAATAAAGACAAACGAAAACACAGCTAAAAACAGATGAAAAACAAAAAACAGCAACAGAAACACAGAAAACACAACCCACGCAAATGACGTCAGTTCAAGGCTGCAAGCAGTGCATCAGCAGAGCTGCTCTTTTTTTTTGGTGGGCATGCCAATTGGAAATTAAATGGGTGTGTAGTAAACCATTGCCAATTGGAAAGTAAAGGGCCACGCGAGAGGAAATTCAATTTAACAGGCATTCTCATAAATCGCTGTTAATAAAGCCTCATAAGTCGTACGAAGAAGAAGAATGAGACAAAAAACAACAACAAAAAACAACAACCACGCGGAGAAAGACACGAGGAACAAGCAGAGGAGAAGGCAATGATTTGTGCTACTTTCTTCCAAGACGCCCGCAGCGACGTCAGCAGAGACAGCAGAGACAGAAGTAGAAGTGGCAGAGACTGTGGCAGAGACTGTGGCAGCGGCAGCGGCTTTCGTCATTGTTGTATTTGTCTTTGTTTAAGCGTCTCTTGTTTTTTCCAGCAACCTTTTTCAGCGGCTTCTAATTTATTTCAATGACATTTTACGAAAAAAATGCAAGCCACCAGAGAAAGTTCTCAAGCGATGCACAGAGATTAATATTTCATATTCCATGTTTTTTACATTACAAATATTTCAGGTAAAATTAATTTCGAAATAACAATCATCAGAGAAGAAATTCAAATTTTCCAGATAATATTAATAAAAATAAGAAGTAACATCTTTAAAAAGCAGACATTTTTTGTCAGTGCAGCGTCATGTCTTTCTCAAAATTTGAAAAAGTTGAAAAGAACTTTTTTCATCCTAAAAAATATAATTATCGGTTTGAGAAGCAAATTAAGCGTATAATCTTAGTAATCTATATAATATATACATATTTGGAATTTTTTAATGATTATTTTGGAATGCCCTGGCATAGAATAGTGCAATTTTCAAACCTAAGAGGTATATTTATTCTTGATCAGAATTAACCATAGATCATTTCTACGCAAACTAGTTTCTCGGTTCTCGATCTTGCAGATACTCGTATCTGAGTGTAACTTTGAACTCTGAAGTTTTTGCTTACTAACATAGTTGCCATGTGCCGGCCATGCTTAACTGGTTTAATGATCTGCTATTTCGCTCTGTCAAAAGGTCGATCTGAGAAATATTTGATTGCGGTTCAATTGAGCTGAAAGCTGAAAAATCAAAACTCAGCTTAACCCTCTAATGACACACACAAACCAATTGAAAGGCAACAGAGATGTAAAAGCGAATCAAATCTTTCAAATCGAATGAAAGTGCGAAGATATTAAAATATTGGTTACTTATTCCTTATATATACCATATGCATATATAATTTATTTTTATTATTTTTAATTCCTAGTGCTACAATTTTAATTTAGTTTAGTGCACTAGTCACTAGTCTTCATATGTGCATTATGCATACAATTTAATTAATATACAAAATTATAAATAATACAAAATTAACATTAAAAGCCTAACTTTGAAATCAGAAATTGAAATATAACGAAATAAATTCTCCAAGTATTTATCGAGGGTTAAGCTTATTTCTAGTCAAAGATTTGCTTTTTGTTGTGTTGCTTTTCTGTGTTGTGGCATTTGGCAAAATGGCAACAACATTTTATTTAATACTGCGACTGCTGGCTTTTCGTTTTCCATTTTTTTTTTTGTTTTTTTCTGCTTGGATATTTGTCTTTGGCTTTGGCTGCTGGTGAACCTGTTGCTGCATGCTACATGACTGCAAAATGTGGCAGCCAGTGAAAATCCCCGAAGAAGATTTAACAGCGGGAGACAATTGCTTGGGAGGTATGTGTACATATGTATATAAATACGAGTACATACATATTAATATATATGTACCTGCACACATTGCTTTTCTCAAAATGCAAGGGATTTCCATTTAATTTATCAATTATTTATATGTTTCTTTAAATTGATGAGCATATTTTGTATTCCTTGGAATAATACAACTTAAACTCAAATCAAAGTAAGGGGGATATAATTATCAACAAGCTTCTTGTGTCTTCTTGTTATTTATTTGCTGTTTATTTTATATAATTTATATAAATACTAAGGAGGACACAATTATTTAGAATGAAACATTCTTCTGCTGGTTTTCGGTAATTTCTGCTGTTGGTGATTGTGCAAAAAAAAAGAGAAGCGAGTAGAGAAAAAAAATAGGTAACCAAAAATAGGCAGCAGCAATAATAGACCCCACAAGTCAGATAAGCATAGGAAAAAAAGAAGAAAAAATAGAAAAAATATAAAAAAATCATTGAAAAAATAGCCGCAAAGACAGCATCAGACAACTGAAAGTTGTTGCGTTTGTTTCTAAGCCAAACGAGTTTGTTGTTGTCGCTGCAATCACTTTTTGGCGCATAAAATGCGGCGCGAGAAACTCCAGACTAGACCCGTGGTCTTATTGGAATGTTAAGCCGCACATGCACACACACACACACACACACACGGCGACGCACAGTTCTGATCAGATGTTTAGAGCCCGCTGAGGAAATGGGAATGGGAATCTGAGCTGGGAATTCAATGGTGGTAAACTATTAGCTATTATTATTTACGACTTTCAAATATATACATCTTTTTGTATCATTTTTTGTCAATTTTGTATACCAAAATATGAGAACACAACAGAAACAAAAGAGTCAAATAGTCGAAATGAATTTACAAAAATATTCTGATAAGAAAAAAATATTCAGAAACAAAGTTTCAAATCAGGTTTAGCAATTTTTTTCGGAGAGTTTTTTGATTAAAAAAATGATTTCATAATAAGGATTAAATGTATATTTAAATAAATAATGAAAAAAATATATATAAATATTGAAAAATCAAACAATGATAAATGTAGGGGCACAGAAGAACCTATTTTTCGGACCCTAGTTGTGTGTTTGTGCATACGAACTCGCGGGGATCGGAGCTTAAATTACAAAAAACGAAACGAACGAAACGAACCCGCAACAATCACAGCATATAAACTCTAAATTGCTCAATAGTCGTTGTTTGCCTTTGGCGGCCAACACCAACAATTACAACTGAACTGAAAAAATCACAAAAACAATGGGAGCCCTATGGGACACACGCCCTGCAAAAAACGGGCAACAACAAAAACGGGCAACATATATAGTAACAAGCAACTAACAACAATAAACAACTAACAAGCGAAGAAAACTCCGGTCCAACCGAAACCTTGTTACCAATATGTGTGTGGAGTGAACAAAACCCTTAGCCAAAGTTTCGGCCTTTTTTCGGACTCCACAACCTTGGATCACTTAGCGTTTTTCCATTAGAATCTACATTTAAGTGGATACAAAACGATGGAATTTGGTACATGGGACTTTTACATATGGTAGTTAAATGAGATATTGAAATAAAGTTAATGATATAGGAACTTAGCAGTCCAGAACAAATTTTAATGTCCTAAAGAAATAATCAGTTTAGTGTGGAATTTTGAAATATAAAATGAATATAACAGGAACCCAATTTTCTTTTTATTGCTTAGAAAAATTAATGCAAATAAAATGCCTAACTAATTATAGTAACTAACATTCTTGGTAAAAAAAAGTATCGATCAATTTTATAGAAAGGGAATTTGGAATGCGAAGTTTTTTGTGCTTTTTCTTGCCTACATTGTTAAAGGTGACAAAATTTGCTTGCAAAATTCTCATCAGCAAAGACAACAAGATAAAAAAACAGCAAACGACAAAAAAAGAAGAGAAATAGCGACAAAATGTGTTCAACGAATCATTTCACAAAACAAATTTATACGCGCCACTAAAAACAGTTGGGAGACAAAATCAAGAGGAAAATAATAGCAAAGAAAAGCAGAAACCCAAATTTTGCATGAAACAGCTGCAAATTAAAATTACAACAACGAAAGCCCAAGAGACAAAACAGAAGACTGCACTGAGCGAATTTCAAAGCGATATTAGTATGCCATCATTGTGTTTTACCCTTTAACCAACACTTTAATATGGGTTTTATTTATTAAAAATGATTTGGTGAATGAAAAAGGTAAATTTTTGGTTCTCATATACTTTGCTCATTAATAGTTATTATTTGACAAGCAAATATTTTGTTAAATTTAAATAAAATATGTCTGTTGAAAGCAGAAAATAAAATACATAACAAAAATTCATTTAAACACAGGTTATTTTAATATTAAAATAAAATTATGAATATATTATAACCAGGTTAACTCAATAAATTAACTGAATAATATTGTTTGCTATCTTTAAATATAAAATGAATATGATTCAATATATCAAAATAAAACTAATTTTAATTTGCTTAACAAGTTTCTTTACATTAAGTTCAGTAATTTTATATAAATATTCATTTCTAAATATGTGAAGTTGCCCAAATGCATTATGAATATTCAACTTATTTCTCAATAAATAATAAAAAAAATTAAACTGATTATTTTCAATATAGATATGCAAATAAATATATATTTTTTTGTGTGGACTCTGAAGTTGAATGAGTTGAAGACGGGCGACGCACTGTGGCAAAACTTTTGATTTCTTTCGGTTAGGCGGACAAGATTTTACAGCCAAGCGCCCAAGGCAACAGCAACAACTTAACAACAGTAACAGCAGCTACAACAACAACAACAACGGGCATTATAATAATAATAACAACAACAACAGCGAGCAGAAAAAGTAAGTTACTAAGTCGAAATTGGCTTATAACGGGACGCACTTTCACTTAAACATCAGCTGAGATTGAGATTGAGATTGAAACTGAAGCTTAAACTGAGGCTGAGACTCAACTCAGACGGCTGCTCTCTTTTATCTTGTGTTATTTCATTTACCTCCGCCTAAAAAATAAAAGGGGGCGTGGCTCTATAATTTCCATAAATTTCACATTAACCAGCAGGCTTACAAAAACAAAAAGAACGAATCTAATTGATACTCGTACCTGGGCTCTAGAGTACATTCAAAAATCTGCAATTATTGTACAAATTAAAAAAGAGAAAACTAAAAATAAAAAAAATAACCAGTCACTGAAAGTGAGTCAAAGAAATTTATGATATATATTTAAAAACAAAACATTTACAGAATGAAAAAAAAAACAATGGAAAGGCATTTAGAAAAATTTTCAAGCTTTAAAGAATTACTTAAAAACTAAAATACACAAGTTCAAAAAGAGTTCTGCCAACAAAAACAAAAATATGCACACCTTTTGTTTTTTGGTACTTTTAAGTTTTCTAAATAATGTTTAATAAATTTATGAAATAAAGGCAATTGTAAGCTGTTCCCTGTACATATTAAGTCCCCCCAAGGACAAAAAACATTATTTCGTTAGCATTTCATAACAATTTAATCGAATATATAGCCTGTCCACATAACAGGGCGTTAGCTCGATATAGTCGTCACCCGATACTATATCTATTTTATATGCGAGCATCAAGTGTCATTGGATGCTGGCATTCCGCTACCAATTGGAAATCGTTAGCAGGTTATTCCCAACTGGTGCACCATTATGCAATCGAAAAGAAAAACAAACAAACAAAAACAAACAAAGAGTTACTGTATTTAACGTCGCTTTTACTTTTGTTTCATTAATTATGGCTAGTCAACGATTTCCAATTATGACAGCCACAACATCGATTGGAAAGCCGTTTTTAGCCGAGATACCAAAAATAAAACACACACAACGAAGAAAACTGAGTTTCTGAAATGAGATTGTTGCCCTTTTCCAGAATGCTCAATAATCGCGGTTGCTGTGGAATTTTGAAAGCCAATTTGCTGGCAATCGCTGCACCCAGGAAACAATTTGGATCCCATTGACCTCTCCATCTTGCAATCTAGCCAATTTTGTATTAAAATTTGTATTTCCAATCATTTTCAAATTCTTAGATACTTAATTTTATGGGTTTGATTTTATTAATTGGAAATATATGAAATAACTAGGAGATATATATTCTTTTGATCTGTGTTGCCAAAATGTCTTTGATGTTTTTTTTTTGTCTAGAGAATTTCGATATAATGCACTTAAGGAGATGTTTAAATGAAGGATTCTTTCCATTTAAAGATCACTAAAACTCTTCAATATATAATTTAATCTATTGATTCCAGACAACTATTTGTATGACCTTTTAATCTATTCTAGTTTGCTGAGTTTTATAATTACAAAAAAACTAATTTTGAAATTGGTAATTTTATTGAACAAATTTAACCATTTATTTTTTGAAGCTAAATAAAAATGAATTTCAAATTGGAAGATTACAAATATAAGTTCCATATACATAAATATAATGTATAATAAGTACAAATTAATTATTCAATATTAATAGCAAAATATATTTATACAAAATGCACAACTACCTACTTTTAGCATTTATTTTTGTATAATATTTAAACTCGGAAATATTTAACCACCTATCTATCCATATTTCTATTCCATCCACTCATACGTCCCGATCCCGATACGATTGCAAGTATTTCCATTTGTGGGTCAAGAACATAACTGGAGTGGCATGAAAATGCGAACTTTTTAGATAGCTGATTAATTTGAACGACTGCCCGCTAACTTGAACCGCATTTCCTGGCTTTTCCGAGTAGCTCGAGATAATTGATTCGAACTAGCCAATGGCAGATTGCTCACCTGGCTGTTGCTACAGTAGTAAATGTCCGACATCCTGGATGGGTTTCCTTCGCTCAGACCCGGTCCCGGTCCCGGCCTCGCTTCTCCTCCAGCTTCTGCAGCTGGCTGGGCTTGACTGGTGCCCACCTCTGGGGCACGGTTTTGGTATGCAACAGATTTTCTATTTCTGTTTTCTACGTTTCAACTAATCCGGCGAACAGGTGAGCGGGCCAAGAGCAACTGGACTGCCTGCCCTGCCAACAACAACCAACCAAGAACCAACAACAACACAGAACCCAGAACACACAGTTGCAACCTGTTTTTCGTTTCGTTTTGTATTTTTGCAATTTTGTTTCCTTACGTTTGCGTTGGGGGAAAAGTGTCACACCACTTTTTTGAAATCGATAGGCGGTTGACGTCGTTTATTGTTACGTTTCCACGGATTAGATTTTCCGCATCTTAATCTTTCCAACAATGGGGAGTAATAATACAGCACACCAGCCACGGCAACGGCAACAGCAACAACAATAAAAAAAAAGTAATAGTAATACTAAAAACAAAAACAATGCTGCACTTCACGCTCTGTCTTGCAGAACACTCGCTTTTCCCGCTCGCTTTTCTCGATCGCGCGCACACCTTTCCTTCGGGCTTCGGATGGAGACGGCTTTTGTTGATGATCTTGGCAATACGACGACCGACTCGAGCGAAGCTAAAACACAGACTAACCTGGCCGAAGCAGACTTCTTCTTCGTCGGCAGAAAAAGGCGAAGAAAAAAAGCAACCGCAACGAAAGTTGTCGCAACCAGTTTTGAGTGTTTCGGTTTTTGAAGTTTTCAGTTTTCAGTTTTCAGTTGCGGGGCTGCCGCAGCTTTTTTTTATTAATTTTCTGAGCTGGAGAGAGCCCAGGAGAGTGTTGCAGCAGCAGTTGCAGTTGCAGTTTTAAGCCGGTAATTTAAGCGCTGATTAATTTGAATTCGGTGGCCAAAAAAAGATATCAGCCGGTCAGGGTTAGATCCTTGATCACTCGAAGTCCGCTTTAAAGGCCTTTTCTTTCTGTCATCTTTGCATACATTTTAATTTCTATTTCTGGTTTTTATATTTAAATTATTTCATTTTTTTGTTGTTACTTTAAATTACTATAAAATGGAAAGTAATTGAAAAGGATATGTCAATTTTTACACACCCCGTAATTTTGTATTAATATTCTAACTAATATACAACTTAGCTGGCACTACTTTTAAGTTTATAATTTATTTATGCCCATCTTATGTTGGTTTTTAATTTTTCTTTACAAATATTAAATCAAATGTGTCTTGAATACATTTTTGATTTCATTAATTAATTTACATTACATTAAATTTGGAATTTACTTTTTTCTCTGCCTACATTTGATTTGAAGTATTCCATTTTTTAGTTAATTCTATTTTTAGTTAGTATTTTAAATTACTCTAAATGTAAAGTAATTTAAAATGTTATTCGTTTTTCCGTATTACATCTTTAAATACCCCTAATTTGTTTAAATTTTATTATAAAAATTACAAAATTTTGTTGCTTATAATTTATTTATGCTTATTGTATTTTAAGATTGCTTTACAAATCTGAAATTAAACGTGATCTAAATTTTGATTTTCTTATTTACTTATTCATTTATTAATATTATAACAAAAAGGAAATTAACTATAATGGCATTACTTTTTTGTTTTTAGTTAGTTTATGCCCATAGAATGTAATTTTGCTTTACAAATTGAAATTGAAATTAACTAAAATGAAATGGGTCTTAAATATATTTTTGGTTTTATTAATTAAGTATATTTTACTTTTAAAATACATATTTATTCTCTACATAAATTTGAATTGCATTTTCTTGTTATTATTTTTAGTTTATTTTATTTTGTAGTTATTATTTTAAATTACTAGTCATACATTTACTTCAAATGAATGCACAAAGTAAAATACATAATCCTATTTTTGTAATTATTATTTATAATTAATAGAAATGCCTCCAAAATATATTTTTGATTTGATTAATTCATTATGTTATACATTTTAAATGTACCCAAGGTTTTGCCAGTAAATGGTTACAGTAAAAAAGAATATAAAAACACAACTTAAGCTTTGCTTAAACAACTTAAACTTGAACCATATATTTTATGTAGAGCTTTTTCTTATCATTTATTTGCACCGTGGATTATTTGAATGCTTTGCGCTTACCGTTATTGCCGCTACTAGCCGCTGTTAGCACAGCTGCTGCTGCTCTGTTATCTCGCGAACAGCTGTTCCCAACTGTCCCGCTTTCCAACACTCTCTCTTTCTGCTTCGATTTCGTGTTTCGTTTGCCGTCAACTGAATTTCGTATTGTTTTCGTTTTGGGATTGGGATTGGGATTCCACTCTGCCTTCTGTCTTCCGATTCTGATTTCCGATTGCCGGATGTGATGTGGAGCAGGGACTAGCGAGGGACAAGCGGAGCAAATGGCGCGCAACGTGCTAGAGAGCAGCCTGCTCGGCGCTGGCTTCAGCATCATCTTTCAGGTAAGCGCAGCGCACCTGAGGCAGCCCCCGATATAGTGTTCTAAATATTGTTCCGCTGGGAACTATCTCGAGCATTAGTCACCCGCCCGACCGACCTTATCTGGTGCCTTCCTTTGCCTTCGCCCGTACAGATACTGTGCCGCATCCTCACCTTCGGCATCAACGCGTACATCGTGCGGCATGTGGGTCGCGAGGTTCTGGGCATCATGAACGTGCGCCTCCTGCTCCTCGAAAGCACCCTGCTCTTTCTCTCCCGCGAGGCCATCAACCGGGCCGCCCTCAGCGCCAATGCCCAGCAGGGCGATCGCTGCTCCTGGGCGCAGCTCATCAACCAGATGTGGCTCACGTAAATACCGGGCAATGGGTGTCCCTAATCTAACCAAGGATACACATATTCGAAACTAGGGATATTGAATTTGTCAAATCTATTTATTGCATTCTGATTCATTGCTCCCGGAATACGTTTTTAGTCTCCCTTTTAAAACGAAAACAATTGCTTTTTTTCAGTTAAATTCCGTTAAAGGTGCGGTTTGAAATATATATTTAAATGTAATCTCCACTTAATGTAAATTTAAAAATATAAGACTGACTAATTCATAATGAATATGATCTGTGACACTCTCTACGCTTTATTCTGATCAATTCTGTTTGATGAGCAATGATTTATGTTCCATTTTTGGATCATTATCTTAAAATTTACAAAGACCTCGGCTAAAAAAACTAGAACACAGTTTTGTAATATTTATTTTGTTAATCTTTTTCCAATGATTTGTTGTTAAACAATATTTTTGGACAACTAAAGTTTTCTGTTATGTATTTAACACTTTTTAGTTAACAAATAAACTATTCAAAATAGCCTTTGCAAAATCCTAATTAGATTTAAAAAAAAACAAGAAAGCTAGATATATGTCCGAAATATGTCTGACTTTTTGGTGTATAAACGTTTCGATCCGAATTCAGCGACTAATCCTTCCTCCATTGCAGGGTTCCCATCTGCGCTATCCTGTGTGCCCCCTGTCTGTACATCTGGCTGAACTGGCTGTCGGCGGTGGACGAAATCTACGCCTCCCAGTACGAGTTCGCCTGCTATGCGGTTGCCTTATCCTGCGTCCTGGAGCTGTTCGCCGAGTCGACGGTGTTCGTTGCTCAGGTGTTCTGCTTCGTGAAGCTGAAGATCCTGCTGAACACGCTGCACATCCTGGTGCGCTCGGTTATCTTCCTGTGGATTGTGACCGGCGATCGGAGTGCGGCAATCAATGCCTTTGCCATCGCCCAGCTCTCTAGTGCGGTGACCATCGTACTGGGCCAGTACAGTTTCTTCTACCTCTACCTCCGAGGCTTCCAGGACTTCGTGGCTCAGCAGGCCAGGAAGAAGCCGCCGGCTCTGAAGTCCTGGCAAGCCTCCTTGTACGAGCACATGGAGGATTTCCCCTTCAAGCGACTGCAGGACTTCCTCCCCTGCGTTATGTTCAATCCCAATGACAAGGTCTTCAACAGGGAGCTGCAGACGCTCACCCTTAGCTTTGTGAAGCAGGGAGTGCTGAAGCAGATCCTCACGGAGGGCGAGAAGTACGTGATGTCCGTATCGCCGGTGCTGAGTTTCGGGGAGCAGGCCACCTACGACGTGGTGAACAACCTGGGCAGCATGGCCGCCCGCTTCATCTTCCGGCCCATCGAGGACAGCTCCTACTTCTATTTCACCCAAACCCTGTCCAGGGACCAGAGATTGAGCAAACAGCCGCCGGAGCGGGTGCGTCAGGCGAGCAGTGTGCTGAACAACCTGCTCCTGGGCGTGAGCTCGATCGGATTGATTGCCTTCACCTTCGGCCAGAGCTACTCGCATCCGGTGCTGCTCCTCTACGGCGGACCCGAGTTCGTTGCGGGCGGACTGCCGCAGAGCCTGCTGCAATGGCACTGCCTGGCCATCTATCTGCTGGCTGTGAACGGGATCAGCGAGGGCTACATGTTCGCAACGAACACCAGTCGGGACATCGACAAGTACAACTACCTGATGGCCATCTTTTCCGTCAGCTTCCTGGTGCTCTCCTACATCCTGACGGGCATGTTCGGACCGGTCGGCTTCATCTTCGCCAACTGCATCAACATGCTCGGCAGGATTCTGTACAGCACCTACTACATCCGACAGCAGTACCGTCCGCTCTCGCTGAATCCGCTGCTGGGCCTGTGGCCGGGCAAGCTCTTTGGCGGTACGCTCTTCCTGGCTGGAATCGTCTGTTTCTGGGTGAGTTTGCTTTCAGCTATTCGCTGGGTTATTTTCAATTACTGTGATATAAAATGGGGTTGCTGGTTTTCTCTAATGGTACATTAACAATATATTCTTGATTTTTGCAGTACCAAAGTTCTGGCCTTGGCGCTCATCTGGGCGTGGGTGTCCTGGCGGGGATTGCCTGCCTTCTATCCTGGGCGCTGGCCCATCGGGATCTGGTGCGATTGGCCTGGCGCTACGGACGTCGCATCAAGATCGACTAGGATCTGAATCCAGATACCGCTCCAGGTCCCTACCGTTTCGTTCGAGGTGATTTCCTCGCTTCCCTCGCTCCGCGAACCCAAAGAAACGCACAGTTCGCAGAATGGTGACATATTTATACTACATAGTTGACAATTGTATATGAATTCCGAAATTAAGTTATGTACTTAACGAGTGTTTGTAGAGCTTCGATTGCTTATTTAATGTTTAAGACGTGCATTAAAAGACAACGATAAATGTTTACATTTTGTATTTATTGAATAAATAGTGAGTTATGTTCGAAATTTGCAAATGTTTTGTATTGGTTTGATAAATAAAAAGTATATTGCAAAGAACTCAATGTGTTTGCTACTATTTTGGGTAAGTTGGTATGGGAAGATGTATAATATTTAATTTACCTACTTTTCAATAATCCCATATTGAATACAATTATTTACTACATTTACATTAAATCAATTAATTTATGTATTTAAGTTTTCATACTATTTTTACATTACCATATGTATGTACATACATACGTATGTACAAATTTGCATACGTACATATGTGGATGAACATTAACTAAATTGAATCATTAGCATATTTGTCCAAACTACATTTCAATATGCAAACTTAACATTTAAATTGCATTTCCAGATTTAAAGGAAACATTTAAAGTTAAGGACAACTGTAAATTAGGCAAATGCTTGCACCCAAATTACATAAATTGCGCATATTGTAAGAACCCAGAATTGAGTGGGAATGCATTTTGATTTCCTCAGATTTATGGATGACCAACAATCTTTGGCTAATAATGGTTCCTTTTAAATTTGAAATGTTTTATTTCCTGCAGGACAAAAGTTTCCTGCTTAACTCTAACGCCTCGCAGCGTGGCTCATTACGCAAAAATTCACTAACGGGTGCGTGGTTAAATACTGAAAAATACCGAATGCGGATGTGGCTAATAAACAATTCAGAGGAATTTGGGCGGATTATTTAGCATACCATCACACAATGTGCCTTGAGAATTTGAATATAAGGCAGTTGAGTGAGTTGTATCAAGTAATTCCATTTATTGTAGCAGGTAGAGAAGCACCAACAGCTTAACTGCCACGCTGGTATTTTGAATATCGGTCGACGGTCACACTAAACAACCGAGCGCCAAGCAAGATTTTGGTTTTTTGTTTGCTCCGCTTTCCGAGGACTCCACCACCCAAGATGAAGCGAACCAAGGAGGAGGAACGGGAGGAGCTGACAGTCCAACAGGCGGCACACAACTCCAGCAGCGGAAGCAACGGCAACGAGGCAGCCACTTCGTCAACCACATCCAGTGCATCCGCCGCGGCAGCGGCTGCCGTTCGCACCACAGGACGTGTGAAGGTGGGTGGACACAATACTAGATACCGATCACATATTCCGCATATATAACCGATATCCCCTTTTTAACCGCCCGCAGAAACCGAAGCAAGTGTACGATCCATCCGATAATTACGTTTCCCGGGCCAGCAATCGCAGTTCCGTCGGCGGGGGAGCCGGCGCAGGAGCAGCGGTATCTGCCGCAACAGCAGTAGTCTCCGCAACCGCAATCGCGAGCACAGCTCCATCGCCGCCCTCCAGCCATCTGGGTTGCAAGGATTCATTCGACACAGCCACGGACTCCAATGCGAGTCCTGCTCTTCCAGATCACCACCAGCAGCAGCCGCCGCAACAGCAGAGTTCGCAGAGTCGCCACCTCGACACGTGCCAGAGGTGCGGGAAGAGCGAACCGAAGCGCGGTTCCGGCCACAAGAGCAACTTTCTCACCTGCAAGAGCTGCATGCTTAAATGTGAGTATTAACATTCGCCCCCAAACTCTGTTTTCCCACTTCTTCAGTTAGCAAGGAGTAATCATTTGTGTATACTCTCGGTTTATCGTGCCTTAAATGCTGTGAAAGATTTATTATCTTCTGTTCTCGGTTATCTGCGTATTAAACGATAGTGCGGCATTAATTTCTTGCATTTATAATTTGTAATTTCATTAGTAGCACCAAAATCCCTATTTTTCGTCGGAAATTTATGTTTCTTCGGAATTTCAGGGCGTTTACCTGTTTTCCCAGGATTTGTGTTGTTCCATTTTTGTCGGATTGCCGGGGATTAATTTTATTGCGGTCTGGTGGAAAATTCGAAAGTAAAACTTTATAACATCTGCGTTTGAAAAGATACGGAAAAAGAAATAGAGAAGATCTTGAATATTCTTACAATTTTGTTGTCCATTTTAATATGCATAGGTAGATACAATTTTAATTTGTTTCTTACTTTTAGTTAAATTCCTACATTTTCTCCTAATTATGGATTAAGAAATATGGTGGACAAATTTAATTCTGATTATACATACATACATACATATGTAAAAAGAAATAGTGTTGAAATACTTTTTTACTTTTGAATTAAATTGATCAACATTAAGTATATGTATGTAGTGAATAAAAATGAATTAAAATTTGTGGTGTGTGGATTCTCTGAGTTACAAATTTCCGTATGAAGTGAGAAAAATGAATATCGAATTCACTTTATATAACCATTAAGTACTTTAGACTTTTGGCCCTAAAATAAAAGTTAAACATGCTTGAATATAAAAACCAAACTGACCATTTTACTTTCAGGGCACTTTCCCTGTCTGCTGGTGAGCTTCGATAACCAGAGCCTGGCCAGGAAGAAGTACAAGTGCGAGAAGTGCCGCTACTGCCTGGTGTGCAACATCAGGGGCAGAAACCTGCCGATCTGCAGCCTGTGCGTGGAGCCCTATCACCCGGACTGCCATGAACCGCCTCTGAAGCACCAAAAACTGAATGAAGCAAATCCAAAATGGAAGTGTTCCCGTTGCAAGGCTGCCAATACGCCCAGTAACCGTAGCCCACAAAACGAAGAGCCGCTGTTGGTGCCCAGAAAGTCCAACGCGGGCCGCAAAAAGCGGGCCCAATCCGATCCGGCTGTACAGGAGAAGAGCCCCAAGCCAGAGAAACTGGCCAAGCTGGAGCCGAAGAAGGAGGTGGTGGAGGAACTGCCGGAGCTGGAGGAACAGGTGGAGGAGCGGGAGCAAAAGAAACTAGAGCCGAAGAAGCTGGAGCCGGAAAAGCAGGAGCTGATGGAGGAAGAACCGATTGAGGAGATTAAGGAACAGGAACCACTGCTCCTGGAGCAAGTAAAGCAAGAGAAACCGGATCAGGAGGAGGAATCTCTTCAGCTTCGGCTCACGCCTGTAGATCCACCAACAGATGTCGAAAATCAGCCCGTGTCCACCTGGTCCGTGGAACAGGTTGTCGGCTTTGTGGCCAAGCACTATCCCAAGGAGGCGAATGTGTTTCGCTACCAGGACATCGATGGCGCCTCCCTGCTCCTGCTCACCCGTCAGGATGTGATGAACGGATTCGGACTGAAGCTCGGTCCGGCGCTGCGCGTCTTTGAGCTCGTGATGGCCTTGCAGAATCGCACCGATGACGTGACATTGGCCTGGTTCGAGTAGCCCCTAAGTTCTAGCTAGCACCTAAGTTTACCAGACACACTACTCTAAGATTCAATACTCTCCATCGATGCCATCGCTCATGCGTTTGCAATCTGCAAATGCGTGTTCAGGCCGTTGAACTTTTAGTTTTTCTTTTGTATAGTTTCCAAGTTAAAAGTTATTTTAATATCGAGTTAAAGTAATGAAAATATAGTTTTTTACGCGTAAATGTGACCGCTTTTTATGTTTCCTATTTTTTTTTTTTCGTCGATATTTACAACATTAAATATCAATCTATTCATACTTAACTTTAAATAGACGTATAATTGTGTTAATGAAATCACCATTCATTTATATAATATATTGCAAATGGCAGTATAAATATAGGCTTAATGTATATACGAAAAATGCTTCTTCATGGGAACGAATAAAAAAAATATAATTAAAACCAAGGCACGTGACAGTTCCGCGGGCCACAAAGCGCGCACAAAATAGAGTTCAGACATTTAAGTGTGGACACCAACAATCCTACCGAGACAACAAAACAATGTTGAACCCTTCTAAACTCGGGCAAAAACATATCATTTTATGTAACTCTTTCAGCGAATTCAATGAATATATGTAACGTTTGAACTTTATAGATTTCCTTCAAATTGGTTTAATAAACTTGATACAACAAGTTAATTGATTTATAATGTGTGAAAATATTAGGGAATAACGATAGGATACCAACTAATTCCAAATGGATTGCATACTTCAAGGGGTTCCTTTGGCTGGCAGCTTGACAACTACCATCAGAGGCATACTTTCTTCCAAAATTATTCGAGCAGCATGAATTTCTGTTTGTAGATACATAATAACCATACAAATGTGTTTGCATCACATCGCAGGCGTAAATTTATAATGATCCTCAAAGTATAATTTAATGGGGCTTGTCGGGGGCTAATTTAAGAATATACCTAACCGAAATTAACTGAAATCGCCAACTAAAATTGTATTCCACCCAGACATCCACCTCGACGATTCGCAATTATGATTGCTTTTACATTAAATATAAACTTTCCATCGAGTTTTGTTTTCATTTTATTTAAACAAATTGACAAAAAATATTGAGTTTTATATCCGCTATTGGTCAAATGGAATCACACATCCATTCGACCCTGGCAATTTTATTAGCGAGCGTGGAAAAGCCGAGGCCCAGCGAAAACATTGGATTTTGAAAACTAACCGAAGATGAAAATTATGGAATACGCACAGGCACAAGTGCGAGTCATTTTTCGTGAGAGGATGCCAAACTCAATCTGTGGATTCCTAGTAGTTCAAGTTACTTGAAATTTATTGCCAAAAAAGGTTCCTTAGGTGACCAATTTTTTTGGTTCCGCACACGATTTCTAATTTTACTTTAGCTACATAAATATACTATGAATTTTTTACCAAATGACATCCGCGCGTTCTGTACATGATATATGGCTTGAAGTGCTTGAATTGTCCAGAGATTGAGTCGGATCCCATAAGATTTAGGTGTATATACAAACACACAACGCTCCCAGTGGGGTGTATCAAGTACAGTTGCTGTTGTGGACAAATACTGTTGAGAGGAGGGCAGGATGCCGGAGCTAAACGCGCGGCAGCAACTTCTCCTCATCGCCGCCAGGGCCAGTGGGCTTCGCAACCGCCTTGGCAGGATCATATCCGTACATGAATATGGAGGCTATCACCAGGGCTGCTCCGAAGCTGAACTGCAGCGTGAGATTGAATTCGAAGATGTAGATGGAGGCCACACAGGAGATGATAATGGCCAGCGAGGTGGCGAAGCCCTTCAGGATATTGTCTGCGTATTTGACGACCACCGCAACGATCAGGCCACCGCCAGCCTGAAGGACAACCAGATACCACACGAACAGGTCGTACCCGTGAAAGAATCCCTTGTCGAAGATCCGGCCCGCATCGTTGACGAAGCAGGTGAGCAGGCCGAAGGGAATGCTCAGCAGGCTGAGCTGCACGTTCCGCATCCACACGGAGATCTCGGCGCCCTTCAGGATCTTCTCGAAGTAGATGCCGGCGAAGCCGGACAGGAAACAGGCACCCAAGGCGGCCCACAGGCCCAGCATTCGGTTCTGCTCCGGACCTCCGCCGACTGGTGAAGCTGTACCGCTATTCGCAGGACCGTCGGTCTGGGCCAACTGGACCATGACAATGCCCATCACCAGGAGGAGCAGGGCGCCCCATTGCGTGTTTAGCAGCTTGCGACGCAGAATGACCACCGCAAACATGGCCGTGGTGAGGATCTTAAGCTGGTAGGTCACCTGGTAGGTGGCCGCATCCAAGTGCGAGGCAGAGACGTACAGCAGATTGTTTTGCACAATGTAGACCAGCGATGGAACGCACACCTTCAACGTGTCCACTGGGTTCGCGACGATCGTCTTGTGCAGTGAGCGGGCGAACTTCTGGGCATCCTTGCCCTCCTCGTTGAACACCAGGAACAGGCACGTGACCAGCTTGACAAACTCGGCCATCAGCACGGCTGGAAAAGCAAGCGTTGATATCAGCAATCAGTCGGATAGCGAAAGAGAGCGCGATAGCGAGAGTCCGTGACACCTTTGCCGCAATTCAAGAAAAGTCTCTACCCACTGCCATTATAGTTCCTCGATAAACATAAAAACTACTTTAATTTTAGATTAGCTCGTCTATTAATTGACGTCCCACTTAAAAGTGGAAGCATTTGGGTCTTTTTTTCTAACCAAACCATTAAAAAAACTATCAAAAAAACTATCATTACTTTTAGATAATTGGAGGGAATACTGATTTAAACAAAATATAGTTGTTCACTAACATCCTATAATATTTGTATACTATTTGATTTGTTTCGCTATAAATTTGCTATATTTTTTCTCCAACTTGTTATATTTTACTTTATGGTGATATTTGTAGAATTTAATAAAATCCTGACAAATTTATCAGGAAAATTATTTAGAAAATATCCGATATACAACTTAAACCATTAAGTTTAAGTTACCCTACTAAAGTGCTGCCAGATTTGTTGAGTAAAAAATATGTATATTAAATTTTGTTTTTAAAAGGCACCAAGGGATGCAAGGAATGTAAAAAAAAAGGAAAAATAGCATTCTTGGATTTGAAGCACTCGGATTTCAAGCATTTTTCGATAAAAATTTGAATTCAATAAATAAAAAAGTAATTTAAAGCCTTAAATTATGCCCAAGAAAAAAACCATCTAAAACATGGGAGCCCCGATCTCTAGAAGTTCTACATATCAAGATTTATCTAGTTTTGGGTTTTGACTAGGCCAGAGTACAGGTTCTACATGCGGAAGTGGTAGCTATGAGCTAGCATTGCTTATCAGCTTCCTCCACTGCCTACCGCTTCCCATTCTCCTCTGCCTCCGCTCCCTGCTCAATATACTCCGCACTCGAGTGCTGTTTAACTGCTGCTGCCTGAGGTGCTGTCTGTGCTTGCTGTGCTTGCGTGGACAGGCCCACGTAAATAACTGCTACTGGTGCTTGCCAGGTGGCCAAGGCGAACTCTAACTCCAACTCGACCTCCGACTTTGCCGGCTGACTTTTGGCGGCTTGCGGTGATGACCGGCGCTGAACTCACCTGTGGAACTGAGAAAGATCTCGCCGGGTCGGGTGCGGGCATAGCGCATGCTGAGGCCCAGGATCGCATTCTGGAGCGTGAGTGTCAGCAGGCTCACGTACTTCAGGGTGTTTGTGTTCACTGCACGATAAGAGACGGGTGCGGGCAGCATTACGGATAAGCTCAAGTCAAGTACGGAGCAACGAATGCCAACTGAAACACATTTGTTGCTCCACTCCACCGCACTCCACTCTACTCAGTTCTACTTGGCTCTACTCACTGTGTATGTTCATTGTGATCGGGGATTGGAGCGGCGATTCCAGCTGTGTGTTATTGTTCTATCAAACAATAGAAGCCGGAGGAGCAAACAAACGCCGGAGGAATGAATTGAATCAAATTGGTTTGGATTGTTGGCCACGGAAGCGGATTGTTGGCCACAAGTGTTTTCAGTCGTGGGTTGTCGGTTGTGTTATCCGGTGCGTTTTTCCTCCCCTTTCCACCGCCTCTAATCCGTTCCGATTCTGATTCTCCGGATTTCCGGACTTCCCGTCTTCCGTTCTTCGTTGGCGGGTTTCTGCGTAGAGCAACGTAATGCGAGTGGGACTCCCGCTCTGGCAAGAAAAGTCCGAAGAATCGGAGTCGGAGACACGTAAACAATAATCTGGCCTGCAGCTGAAGCTTCTGCCGCAGCGCAGTCGGCAGCGGCAGAAGCAGAGGCAGGGCCGAAGAAGAAGAGCAGCGCCAGCGGCAAGTTTTTATCGGCCATCCCGTTGTTGTTGTTGATGTTGTTAGCTTGTGTCGTGCAATTGTTGTTGTCCGATAACGATTACACTACCACCAGTGCTGTCGCGAAGGCGTGATTTATGTGCAAATATCGCAAACAAAAGCTACAAAGCCCAAAATACGGTACAAGCAAATTTTTAAAAGCTTTTTATGAACGATTTCAACAGTTAATCGGGAAAGAATGCTTTGTATAGCAAAATCAGTTTCCTTAACGACAATATATTTTTAATATGATATCCAACTGGTTTATTTGTTATTTGATTAAAACACACACAACCCAAAAAGTAGACAAACAAAGCAGAAAAATTACCTTCTCATTTTCAATTTAGCCACTTGTGTTTATTTGTTAAGCTGACGTGCTCAGTGCGGCGTTTGAATTGTTTATTGAATTGTTTTGTTTTATTTGCTTAGTTGATTTTATGTCTTGAGTTGACACAAGTCAGCTGCTTTGTCTCGATACCCTGCTGCTCACCACTATCATATAGCTTTCGCTCTGTTTTTGTTATCGATAACCGTGTGGCCAGCCGTGTGGCGATTCGCATATTTACACATACAACAAGGTTGGTAACTTCGTGTGGAATTGTGAAACACACAGGTTAATATAGTGGTCAAAATGCGAGAACAGCCGCTGAAGGAGGTCACCCAGCTGATCCACGCCATCAAAGTGGGGTAAGGACAATGCAGTTGGGAATATGCAATCCGATCTATGTGACTATTCCATTCTAGGTTGGTCGAGGGTTCCTACAGCATAACCAACAAGACGCTGGACATCTTCAAGTACATCATCATCAGCAAGAGCTGGCAGAATGCAGAGTGAGTAAAGGAAAACAGATAGCAGAGAATACCCAAAGATGAATAAGATATAAATAAAAATTTCTATTTCCAGTGCCCTGATGCAAATAGTTCGTGCTCAGTGCCGGATCCTTCAGGCGGCTCTGCCCCAGGAAACAGTGACTTCCAACATTGCTCGCCGGATTCTTAAACTAACCCGTGAAGAGTTCGATCTGCTGCATGCCAAGGTTCAACACTTTGCAGATGACTCGCAGGCGTCGCTGTCCCTCCACAAACTGGTGACCCAGACGAGCGAGAGCAACGTGAGTGTGGACTACTCGGTCCCGCAAAAGGGCCTGAGGGAGGCTCTGTTGGATCACTTGCAGGAGGTGGAGACGGAGCTGGAGACCAGTTCGGAGAACATCTGCGTGCAGGCCGAGGAGCACATCCACTCATCTGAAATAATCCTTACCCTTGGTCACTCGCGTTCCGTGGAGAACTTTTTGAAGCGAGCGATCAAGAAGCGCCAGTTCCTCACCATCATTGTGGCCGAATGTGCGCCAGCCTGTCGGGTGAGTTGGAATCCCTCTTCTTCCTCCTGCTTCTTTTCTGATCCCATTTAATACCCAATATTCTTAACTGCAGGGACACAATCTAGCAGCCAGCTTGGCGGGCGAGAAAAACGTGGAGATCATTGCGATTCCGGACGCCGCGATCTTTGCGATGATGTCGCGGGTGAACAAAGTGATCATCGGCACGCACAGTGTCCTGGCCAATGGTGGATTGAGGGCAGCCTGCGGAGCATATACCGTGGCTCTGGCAGCCAAGCATTACTCTGTCCCCGTAATTGTTCTGGCCCCGATGTACAAGCTGTCGCCGCTGCATCTGTGCGAGCAAGATGCCTTCAACATGGTGGGCTGTGCGGAGGATGTAATTCCTTACGACTCGATTCCGGCGCGGGAGGCCAAGGTCTACAGCCCCATGTTTGACTATGTGCCGCCCGAGCTGGTTACGCTTTTCATATCAAACACGTAAGTATAATGCGAGTATATATAAGTATTTTCTTTAATATATTACTTTGAACATTTTCTATTTGTAAATAGTTTATTTTGTATGCTTTCCATTAAATGGCATTATTGTACAATAATTTGTGAATTGTCTGTATTTTTTAGCGGTGGACACGCCCCTTCATATGTTTATCGCCTGCTCACGGAACTGTATCATCCCGAGGATCTGGAGATTTAAATACGTTTTTACCTTCTTAATGCAAAACTCGACAAATAAAGGCTGCCCTACAATTCAGAACAAGTAGACATTTAATTTAACTAAATCTCTGGAACACATATATTGTAGCTATAGCGATCTAATATTAGTCATTTTTCATAGGTCACAAATCAATTTTTCAAGTAGAAACACTTTGATTACCAGAACAGTTTATTTTCGGTGGATCGGATTTGGTTTTTGTGCATATTTCATCCATATGCATAAACAAAATATCATTCACCTAGAAAACAGTGTATTAACTCTGAAACTATAATACTCGTAGTTAATGGATCTATTACTTGAGAGAAATAGTTCCCTTTATATTGGTATCTTCCAAAATTCATTATTGTTTTTTCAGGTAGCTTGATTTCCTTCCATTCTTTCGATTCAGAATTCCGAATCCATTAAAGCCTCTAAACCTACTGCTGAATATTCTGCAGGAGCTGCGTGAAGTCCGCCAGGCTGTCCGCATAGTAATCAGGCTGGGCCTCGACGGGGGCATTCAGCATGTCCTCCTTGGTCAGGCAGCCACTGAGCACCAGCAGGGACTGGAATCCGCAGGACTTGCCGAACTGCACATCCTGCACCAGGGTGTCGCCTATGAAGATGCACCTCTTGGGCTCCCCGATCTCGAACATTTCGCCGAACATATCGCCCAAGATGGGCGACGGCTTGCCCAGGAAGGTGGCCTCCCGTTGCGTGTACCGCTTTACGTGCTCCAAGAAATCGAAGAAGCCGGCCACATTGAGGTTCTCCGCCAGGGGCATAATGACATCACTCCCCCCGGCAATCAACACACAATCCTCGTTCTCCTGCAGATGCCGAATGGCCTTGGCCAGCTCCACATATGAAAGGTCCAAGTTGATGTCGAAGAGCACAGCTCCCACCGGCTTTTCTATGGCCAGGTGGTCCACCAGCGAGAGGGCCGTAAGGTGCTCCTTCACTTGCTGAAAGGAAACGATATATAAGGTTTATAAAAAAAAACATATGTAGTTATTTTACAGAAACCATTTTATACCCTGTCTGTATTGTTAAAAAAAATATATATTATTTTCTATTTGAAATACGAAACGAAACCCAATTTAAAATAATAATAATATTGCATTTCAAGCTCCTTTCTTTACCCATTATAAAAATAATCAAAGCTTCACATTTATTTTGTGATTTTAAAGCGTTTGTTTTTACAATTAATTTTCACCGCACTTTATGAAAATTAAACATAAATATGTCCTTTATTTATTATTATGGAAAATAATGCTTTCCCTTTAAATAATTATAAAATGCCAAAAGGAAGTTAGTTTGTCTGTAATAATATATAGAATTTGAAGATGCAAAGCAATTGTTCACTTACCAAGGACTCATATTCGATGTGGTGCTTACGCAACGTTTCATTGGCCTCCAGCGACATCAGAGAGTAGACCCGCTCACCTGGCTTATGCTTCTGCAGGTATCGCACAATCGTCTTCACCGGATGGATGACATCGTCCTCTTGGATATTCTCGGCCCCTATATACCGGAACTTCTCCATGTAATCCGCCTCAGAGCGGAAGCTGTTGTTGGAAACGAACTTGAGCTGCTTGCCGGCTGCCTTTAGAGCATTCACCGCCTTGCCGGTGCCGGGAATCCAGCCGACGAGGAGCCAAACTACACCATCGCAGTCGCTGATGATCAGGTCGAAGGAGTCGATGAAGCGTCGCTGCTCCTCGAGGCTCAGCTTGAGGATGTGCCGCGGTGGAGCCATGGTTTTATATATATCTCTGGCTAAATGTGAAAATCGGGACTGATGCTGCCGGTTGCGCGCGCACGAAAATTCAACAGCCGACTGACTGACATTGCCGGCATTTAACCTTCAATGTCAACGCATTGACATTGCCACTTAGTCCCCCCGGGTCCTCTACCTCCGACGGTGAGTCCCATTCCGGGTATCTTTTATTACGCGATTTAGCTAACTAGCCCAGCTGAGGGGCTGTCCGATAAGATTTCATATGTAAATAGATGCCATCGTCTGTGCGGCATTTCGGGGGCATGAAAGGCGCGTGCTCTCTATGGTGGGTTTCCACATTTCCTTGTCTAGTCGCTCATAAAACGGAATGAATTGGCGGAAAACAAAAGAAAAATATTCCAGAGTTGTCCAAGGCAAAGATTTGTCACTATTTCGTTCCTTTTGAAATCAACAACTAAGGAGAGAAACTAGTTCGATTTTGGACTTCTCTTCTAGATCCTCTGTTTAATTAATTTAATTAACCTGAGTTAGTTGAATTTAATCGTTGCTTTGAAATTAACTTTTTACTAAAACGGTTACTAGTTCGATTTTTGGTGAACTCGTATTTGTTTTGCTAGAATATTCTATTCTATCATAATTTATAAAAAGAAAGAAACAAGAAATCACAGTAATTGATTCAAAGTTTTTATTAAATCTTATCATTGCCGAGCCCCAATTAGTTTAAAAATAAATAAATCTCTCTAGGATTATTCGATCACTTTACGGATTTTGAAATAAAACGTTCGTTAGTTCGATAGACATGCAAAGCTTATCGATAAAAGCTCTGAAATCAAAAATATAACGGTATTTGTGGAAAATATGAATCAATCAAACAAATAAATGAATTTATATGTAAATGTTATTTTAAAACCCTTAAACCCTTTATATTAACTGCAAAAAAATACGTTTTGTGTAGTTGACATTTAGTTTTAAAATTCCATTAATTTGAAAAACGAACTTTGAAATGATTGTCAGGCATCAGGCAAGTTAGAAATATCGATCGATGCCTTTCACTTTTTGTTTACATTGTTTCTTGTTTTCGTCGGACTTATAACTATTACATGCACCGACATTTGCAGTGAAAACTCGATAGAGTGAACCTGCCAACTAACCACTTAATCAGTTTCTATTTCCATTTGGATAATTTAGACTCGTTGTGCTTACCTTTTCTACGATTAAAAGATACCTTGTGATATCTTATCTAGGCTCGGCACTTCAATAAATAAACCATTTGTTATTTGTATTAAAATTCAAAACAAATAAATAAATTCACATTTTTGGAACGTGGACGCACACGGATAGAGAGTTATCTGAGTTATGGTATAGGTATATGCATTTATTGTATGAATAATATACAATTTATTACAATAATATTACCATCTATAATGGTATTTCAAATGGGTTTTATTAAGTTATCTTCAATTTAATTTCTGATTGATGCCATGTGTTGAATAATTTCCCTATGAAATCAGTTAAAGCTTCCTGATGATGATTTTCCCTGTGACAATTGGTTGATCTTAAGCAGGGCTTACCGTGCTGGGGCAATAACAAGAACCCCCAGTCCACACATCAACACCTTGACATTGATTGCTGCGGCCTTTGCCAACGATACAACCAACCATCATCAGCCATCAACAAGGGCGCAAAGCGAACGGAACCGAAACGGAGGAAACCGCAAATGGCCAATAATTCAAATTCAAATGCAACATTTCAATTTGCTGGCCACGGTGTCCGGAGGGGGGCGGGTGCTTGGCCAACCCACCCAGTTCGCGGCGGAGCAAGACGAGGGAAAAATAAGAACTACTAGTAAAAAGAATAGATGTACATATGTGTAGTGCAGATACCCACGGGACGTGAACTTGATATGTACGGAAGGGTATGTGGCGTACGTTTCGGGTATATCACAAGTCCAAATCGATTGCCGGGCCAGTTAGTTTAGTTAGGCGTCTCTCTCTCCTGATAAGATACGGATACGATACGAAAACTGTGTGCACGGCGGAGAATTCCGACAGAGAAGAATTCGTAGGAAAGCACACACTCGGCTCATTCTGAGCTTGGAGCAACTGTCCGGCGGTTACACAATTCACAATTCCCAGGAAATAAATACACCGCAGCCATGGCCGATAGACCATCCACATCAGCAGTGCTGGAGGAGGAGCCCGCCCAGCTGAAGATTCTGGGTCAGCTTAAAACCATCGAACAGATCAACGAGCAGCGCCGGATTTTCCTCAACAGCACCATCAACGAAGAGTCTTCCTCTCCGGAAATTCCCTCTCCAGAGGCTCCCTCTCCGAATGGCAAGCTGGAGAATGGAAATGGAGTTGCCAGCGAAAAGGAGAAAGAGCTGGAGAAGAATCTGAAGGACTTGGAGGAGAGACGGGAACAACACCCCTCAGGAAGCGAAGAGGTGGCAAAGAGTCCCGAAAAGGTGCTGGAGCAGCCTTTGGAGTCCGTTAAGCCGCAGCCCCCAAATACTCTCTCCCTCAATGTTAAGTACGCCACTCTGCCCAGTCCCAGTGCGGTTACTCTAAGATCTCCCCTATCACCACCGCCAAAGCCGCCCATGTTGGGTCGCACCCGGAGCATAGGATCCGGCGATGGCAAGAGCAACAATGTGAGCAACGGAGGACTCGCAATGGACTCCCGCTCGCTCATACGGCAGAGTATGCCGGAGGCAGTTGCACTCGGAGTTGCAATCCCATCACCAGCAAAGTCCGTGACTCCAGTTGCTACCACACCCTCCGCGAGTGCCGGGGAAGAAGCAGCTGCCCCAATATCTGTCCGACACTACGAGGGCCTCATCGAGGAGCTGCGGTGTCCGGGATGTGCTGGTGCCATGAAGGCACCGATCCTGCTCTGCAAGAGCGGCCACAGTATCTGCGAACAGTGCACCCGCATCCTGCTCATGTGCCCACTGTGCAAGGTAGGCATTGACGTCAGCGCCAGTTCAGCTAGTTCCAATATATATCAGCTATCAATCCCCTCCATTCCGGTTATCTAGCTAGTGACGTGCAAAGAGTAGAATCTAAGTCGAAATTACCCGGAGATTGACATCATCGACAGGCAAGAGACAAAATGATCTTCACTCGCGATTACTTCCAGCACTTTATGGAGGGTGTTGTAATTGCTTCCTCTGGGAATGCACCATTCCTCCAGTCCTTGATTAATCCGTACATTTTGTCTTTTGTCCGTTTCTTTGATTTGTTTGTCTATATAATTTGCTGTTTTTTTTTTAAATTTAATTCTGAAACTGGAATTATTTTTCGTTAACTTTAATCTTTTATTTATTAATCAATTATTTTATGCATTTTAATAAGTAGATCTTGTCTGTTCAGTGCGTTTCTAAATTCTTTATTAAGAATTGTTAATCAATATATTTAATAGTATATTTTTATATTATAGTTTTTTAAATTTTTGGCAAATGAGACTTATTTTGCGATAGCTTGATTATTTTTTTCTATTACTATTTTATATTAATTAAATTCGGGGTCAGCATTACGAGTGTGCAGACCTAATCGTAAACTTTATTAATNTTATTAATTTATTTATAAATATTTTATTTATAAAGTTAATATAAATGTTACACCTACCTTTTATTTTACCATGTTTTAATTAATGAACAAATCTGAACTATTTTTTTGTTATCTTTATTATTTTATTTACGAATACTTTATTTTATGAATTATTGTAAATGGATCTTGTCCGTTTCTGTGTTATTTTGTGCATTATTGTTTTTTTAATTTAATTAATTTAATAAACACGAGTCCTTGTCCGTTCTGTCCGTTAATCAGATCTTAAATAAAAAGCAATGCCTGTTACTTGAAGCACATTAAACGAGTATTTAAAAACGATCTAAAAAAATAGTTATTATTTTGTATAAGTATTTTAATTTACACATTGCAGTTGATTAATTTGTCTGGTTTAATTTATTTGTATCCGCACAATATACACTCGAACAGTTCCCTCACCGATTCGTAAAAACATTTGCATTTGGTTTAATTCATTTCATTTAATTAAAAACTTAGTAATAAAAAATTCTTAACAACTTATCTTTTTGCAGGACTCCTTCACCAACGCCCGCTCCCTGACCGTGGAGGCTCTCTGCGCGAAGGCGCACTTCCGGTGTGGGCACGCCTCCGGCGGATGCCAGGTGCGGATGCCGGTGGTGCTGTTGCCGTGGCACGAACAGCAGTGCATCTACAAGCCGATGAAGTGCTTCATGGGCCGCGTGTGGGGCGAGTGCCGGTGGCAGGGACGCGAGGTGCAGTGGAAGGAGCACCTGGAGGAGCAGCACGGGGACCGCCTGTTCCGGGCGAGCGGCGCGGATCTGGTGTGGGACATGGCGGTGCGGCGGAAACCGCTTACCGGCTACTACGTCTTCCAGGCGCACGACGAGATGTTCAACTTCTTCGAGATCCTCGACCGCCAACGCATCCTGTTCACCATGACTTGCACTTCGAACCGCTGGGAGAGCAAATATAACTTCGCCTACGAGGTGACCCTGATCCAGCCGGACAACGAGGCGCTCTCCATGACCCAGAAGTTCCCCGTGCACAGCGAGTACGACAAGGACATCCTCCAGGAGGGCACCTGCGTTAGCATTCCGCTCTCAGAGCTGACTCGCTTCGTCGACCAGGAGAAGGTGAGTAGGCGGTTGCCCGGTTGAGGATTCCACAACGATACGATAATGGTTTTCCTCATAGCAGGTGCTCCACTACCGGGTGAATGTGCTGGAGGTGAAGTCGCCTCGTCGAGCAAAGCCTCCCCGCCAGTGTGCTCCGTCGGTGCCGGTGGACTACGAACAGACCAAGAATGTCGGTGTGAATGGGAAGAGTGTGCCCTCCAACATGATCATCACGCGCACCTACAAGGAGGGAATGGGCGAGGTGGAGGCGCAGACTCCATCGGATGCCGCCACTCCGGACTCGTCGGTGGGCGGGATCCCGGACCTGGAACTGGAACTCGAGCGGAAGTGGGGCACTCCGCAGCTGCACTTCAACAGGAAGTATTTGAGGAACAACCTGAACGATGCCACTACGCCCGCGGAGGATGAACTGCGTCCGCTGGCAAGCGATTTGCGGAACGGACACGGCGACGACAAGTTGTCCCTGTGCAGCAACGGCACCAGCTATACGAAAAAGGTCTCCGAATCGCTGAGGAAGAGTTTCCGGGCCCTCAAGGCGGACATCGTTGACATGCGGCCGTTCGGAAAGAAATCGTCATCGAGGGGCGCCATAGCCAGTGGAGGAGCACCGCATCCAGTCCAGTCAAATGGCAATCAGTGATTCCACGTGTGTTTTCCCCTCTGTAATTTTGTTGTTTGTTTTGCCATACAAATAAAATATATATCTTATATTGTATTTCAAAGATCTGGTCAAAATTAGAATGCTCCCTTTAAGGGTTAAAAAAGGGTTAAACTCGTCTATTGGACGTGGAGTCCGAACATTAATATGGTCGTGGAAAAAGATCTTATGAAAATACAATGACTAAAAGTAAACTTCAAATAGCGCTTGAGCTATTTTGTTAAATCCTGGTGAGGAATTCCGACTAATTCAGACTAATTCCAATTCTTTGCGACATATTCTCTTCACACAACAAATGCAGTCCTCCATCAATTGCGGGCAAGATGTTGAGCCCAGCCAGTTAGAATCGAAATGCATTTGGTTTGGTTGACTCACTTTATCTAGCTCTTAAGACTAACACACAATTCACACCACACACATCCGAAGGACTAGTTCTCGGGGCTACAGCAGGCCCTGCATCTCGTTCATGAACTGCATGTAGGCGTCGTCCTTGGTGGGCGGCTTGCTGTGTGATTCGGAGGGGGCGTGACCGGAATCGGAAGCCAAATGCTTTGGCCTCGTCGTCCGCCGCTGATCATCGCGCTTCACCCGCAACGTCGAGGGCACGAATCGGGTCACATCCGCACTCAAATTCCTGCAAATGAACAATGAAAGTAATCAGTATCAACTGTGCATATGTTCGGGGATTAACCCACCTGATTTGTGGCTTGGCTGTGATGGTGGTCACACCCTTGGCGGATTCCTTGGGTGGACCAGATCCCACTCCGCCACCTAGACCACCAACACCACCGGGTCCGCCTGGGCCTCCTCCGCCTCCCTGCTTATTGTGGTGGGCCATGCGAGGCGGCAGTCCCGGCGGCGGACCCGGGGGCATTCGGATGCCCATGCGCGCCATGGGCCCCATGTGCGGGGGCCGAGATCCGGGCGGCGGTCCCGGTGGCATGCGCATGCCAAATCCGGATCCGCCATGGGGAGGACGCATGGGCGGCGGTCGGTACATGATGCCCGGCGGACCAAGATTGTGAATGGGCGGCATTTGCGGAATCTGAGGAGGCGCTGGCACGGATGTCGCCGGTGGCAGGGGAATCGCTGGCATTGTCGGTGCCGTCGGGGGAGCGGGAGCTGGTGTTGGAGTTGGAGTTGGGAGGGCAGTACTAATAATGGACGACGCATTTGCTGGAGCTGCTTTAGCAGGCGCTTCGTCCATAGAGTCATCCTCATCCGGATCTTCGTCGTCGCTGTCGCTGCTGCTCGACGAATTTTTGTCCTCCTCTGGCTCCAGGTCTTCATCCTCCATCTTCTCCTCCTCCTCATCCTCACTATCAATATCCTCATTCTCTTTCTCCTCCTTGTCCGAGTCCTCCTCATCTGCAGCCGCCAGTTTGCGATGTTTCCGTTTGTGCACGTGCTCCATTTCCTTCATGAAGTCATCTATGTTCTGCGTACTTGGTTCCGTCGCTTTTTCGTTTTCTTTCTCCTTTTCTTTTTCCTTATCTTTCTCCCTCTTCAACTTGTCCCGGTCCTCCTTTGTCTCCGCTTCCGGCTCTGCCAACTCCTCCTCCTCGGCCTCGCCATCGTAGTCCGTATTGCCCTCGGCATCGGAGTCCAGTTCGGTCATGGCAAAAAGATCTGGCGGTGGTCCGGGCGGAACACCCAACCAGTCCTCGTCCTCTTTGGACTTCTCCACCGGCGCTTCATTGGCACCAGCTAATTCGCTATTTTTGGCAACACCCGGAGGAGCACCGGGCGCATACGGAGGCAGTGCCATAGTCATGGGAGGCGGAGGTACGCGGATACCACCAGCGGCCCCAAATGCTCCGGGCGGAGGCCCTCCGACAATGGATGGCGGACCGCCGGGCGTGACCGTCGTGACGGGAGCCGGGAGGGGAATCTCGTCGACCTGGACACTCTGGGCATGCTTGACGCTCTCATAGTACTGTTGCTTCTTCAGCCTCTTCTTCTCATAGTCCACCTCCTTGCGCTTCAAGTCCGCCCAGTGCTCGGGCTCGTCATTGTACTGGAAGGAATGGGGAATCGGTTTAGACCTGGGAGTTGGCAAATCGTTAAAGCTTACGTAAAGTCGCATCACGCGGTCGAAGGTTTCCTTGAGCTTCTTCCGCTTGTCCCGCAGGACCTTCTCATTCAGCGGCGAGGGCTGCAGCACATTGTATTCTGCAATTCGGAGGCAGTGCGTCAGTTTTTTCGATTTGATTACATTTGTCTGCGCTTGTGCTTGTTGTACTCACCCATCTCGTCGATCTTCTCCATCTCCTCAAGTATCTGCGATGGGTCCTTGTTCTTCAAGACAGCTGCCCTCACCATCTGGCGCTGTCTCTTGTTCTTCTTGAGCTCCTTCTTGCGAGCCTCCTTCCCTGTAAGATTCCCATCGTGGGTTTCGTTTGCCGATTTCGATATGGTTAGTGCGCTAGGCACGGTACTTACGCGCCTGGTCCGTGGGATTCATGTACTTCCCACTCTTGGTGGTGTTGATGGAGCGGCGCCCCATCCTTTCGTTTCTATCTTATGGCAACTCTTCACAAGATCCACACTTCGTAAAATTAAGCGGCGTTTCTGCTTACCAAGAAGAATGTGTAAAAAATAAACACTAGTGTTGGCAAGCGGAAGCGGGCTGCTGAGAGTGCTCACAAATACTGGCGGAAAAAAGCTAACTGTACTGCTGTCAAAGAAAGGCCAAAAACCCAAGAAATACCGCTTGCTGCCATACTGTATTTTATTGCAAAACAATAACACAGGCCTACAAAGCTGTGTTAACTCTATTGGAATATTTTGTAAGATCTAGTTTGTGAGCAATTTACCTTCACTGGATAAAATAAATACTTGATAATTGTCCCTGACCAACATAAAACTTAAGAATCGGCTGTTAAATTTGATTATACATGAAATGGTCAACATTTTGTTGGCCCGTGTAATTCAAATCAAATAAAAATATCATTTGATTTAATAAATTTATATATTTTACTCTCAAACACTTTGGTCGCGATAAATGGCTTTTAATTTACCCGCTAAGGTAATAGTGCTGTGCTACACTCAATTTTAACAGTGAGGCACCACCGTCGCTTTCCAGCACTGCAGTTTTACTGTTGAATAAAGCCGCCAGGAATTTGTAAGTGTCCCCAAAGATGAGTTGCAAGAAGGACGATGAGGACACCAACCTTACCATCCTATTCAGGGACTGGCACCTGAGCATCGAGGAGATCAGCAGCGATGACGAGGAAGTAAGATGTGGGGGGAACCGTTAACGAATTGCCGACCTCACCCAACTGGTTCATTTTCAATCCACAGTCTGAACATCATCTCCGGCCGTGCAAAGTGCCCCAAATGGAAGCGGACAAAAGTGTCAATTGTGACGACAAGAGCAACAACTTTATTTTTGTGGTCAGTGATGTGTCTACCGTAGAAGTGAACCTCGACTCGTCTTCGGGGAGCCCCGATTCCGTTCCCAATTCGCTTGTCCATTCCATTTCAGATTCCTCGGATACCTGTTTTCTGGAGGCCATCACCATCGAGGAGACGGACGTCAGTAAGTGGCCTCCGGCATTAACTCAACGCACCACTTCTTATATACCACTGGCCCCGCCTCACCCGTAGGTCTCAGTTCCGAAGCCAGCCCCCTGAAAATGGACACACCGCGTTCGCGAACCAAGCGCCGGACGGATTCCGAGCGTCGGGATCGGGACATCAAGAAGTGTAAGTAGGGATGGCACCCAACAGGCGTAGTTAGGATATATTTTTGAAGTTGAAGTGTTTTACTAAACTAACTAACTAACGACAATAACTGGTTAAAACAGGAATTCTAAGGATCTAGCATTTTATTAGAAAACTAATTATAATGTGTTGTTCTACACCTATGCCCGGGGAAAACCTAAATATAGGAGCTAAGTAAGCTCTAAGTTTTGTGCACCGAATAAAATGTATAGTGATTATTATGAAGGCATGAGAAAGAAAATTCGACAATATTTGGATTAACATAAACTAATAGTTCTTTTCTTCCCGCACCTAGTTCAGAAGAATGCGAATGCAACGTCCTCGCCCACGATTCCCAAGGTGGTGACCCGCAGCGGAAGGGCAGTGCGCGTGCGCCTTGACAAGAAGTTCGACTACTCGTCCTCGCAGCCGGAGGAAGGTGAAGATGAATTATCCGTGCTATCGCTGGAGAGCGAAGACGAGGACTACCAGCTAGACCTGACTCACGAGCACCCAAAGTGGTCCGCTCGTAAGCATCGACGTGAGCGCAGCCAAAGCAGCCAGAGCAGCAGTAGCGATTCGAGCAGTCCCTCATCCCAGGAGGCAGTGTCAATAATTTACTTGGATCTCGGGCAATCAGTGGCCATTGTACGGGATGAGCCATTGCCCGATCTGTCACTGGAAGACGATCCTGAACTAAAGACTAAGGTTCTCAAGTTCCTGGGTCTGATGCCCCCACGCCGGAGGCTGTACAATCCCATGGAAAGCCTCGATATGGATCCGGAGGAGGAGAGGGAAACGGAGGCTTCTTCGCCTGCGCCAAGGCCTTTGTTTATCTCCAACTCTCCCGCAAAACAAACCACACCCTCACCCAAGCGTACTACTCCATTGGGAACGCTGACGACCACTTGGTCGAGCTTGAAAGTATCTCACCTTCATCCGCCCACCATCGAGGAGCGGCAGGCGAAGCTGTACGACGACCTGGTGCTGCAGGCCAACGCCAGCCACATGGAGGCGCAGACGCCGGACGTTGTCAAGGAGCCCATCGACCTAAGTGGTCTGCCCAGCGAGAAACTGCGGGCGAACAATTGTCGACGTCACAAATCCAGTATTGGCTGCCTGGAACAGCATCCACTCTTCTACAGATTCGTGGAGTCGCTAAATCGTGAGTTGTATATTTTATTTTCTGTATAATCTTCAAATGTCCCATTATGTGTATTCCTAGCCGAGATCTCCATCAACATGTGCCATCCACTGGCGCTGACGTATCGGGAGTCCGACTTCGACAGCTGCAAATTGGCGCTGGCCAAGGTCCTGTTCAATGTCTTCAACCACGCCATCTTCCACTGCGGCCTGCAGACGCCGATCAAATGGAAACGGGGCATGAACCAGCCTTGCAACTGCGAACTGAGTATCGACTCCGCCGGGCAACGCACCGCCTGCATCCTGCTGTGGGAGCAAATAAACCAGCCTGGCATGCTCATCAAGCCGCTGCTCCACGAGATGTGCCATGCGGCTGCTTTCGTTTTTAACCGCGAAACCGGACACGGCGACAACTGCCGCAAGTGGTGAGATATTAATACATACATATATACAAACATTAACTTGTATGTAGGAACATATCCCTGCTTTCCTGTGCTTTCCCCCTCTTAACATTTTCTCATTCATCCCTTTCTTTTTTAGGGCCTACCAAGCAAAGCGTTTGATGCCGGAGCTGCCGCTGATCGGGGATTGCGAGGAGACCTTCAAATACACGTGCTCCATGTGCGCACGCTGCTCCTACGGCCATATGCGGTTCACCACGGAGTCGGCCCAGCTGCGATGCCACCACTGCCAGTTTGAGGTGGCCGTGGAGTCATGGAGCAGCAACGACATGTACAAGGGCACCCGGCCGGATCCCGCCATGACCGAGTTCAAGACCTTCGTCCGGGACAACTACACAAAAACCGGAGACAATGATGTGACGCACAGTGCCAAGATGAGACTACTAAACAGGCAGTTTGAGGAGATGAAGGAATAATATGAGGAATGATTTTATCCTTTAAAACGTTATGGACTTTACATTTGAATGGGTAAACTTTTTTTTTTTCTTTTAAGTTTCTTGTCAGAATATTGAATTTGCTTTTGAAAATTGTATATTGCTAATTGTAAATGCGCAAATTGAAGAAAATGCTAATCCTGCCAAATGTAATGCAAATTTTATAAAATTATACATCGTCCTAAAAGGACAACGAAATGTAATGCAACAGGAAAGAATTTATAGTTTCCCATGGCAACTATAGGATGTGTGTTATCGAAATTTAAGTGAAAAATGTATCCGGAACACTTTACAATGTAATGGAAAAAATCCAGGTCCTAGTAGTTCAATAAAGATAGCAATATTTTGCAAAAAATGTACTAGGTATAAATAGATTTATTTAGCTTTCAACTGGTTTGCAGCTTTGGGGCAGGGTTAACCCATCATTCCCTTGCTGCGTTTGAAGGCCGCTCCTGCCTTGCGATTGTGGTTGGCGCGCGAGGACTTGTGAGCCTCCTTCTGTCCCCGACTGCGCTGCGTCTGCTGCGATTGTCCCTGGCCTTTGGGGGCTCCCATGACAGAAGCGCTGCCACTCGCTCCGCCGCCACCACCTCCACCGCCTCCTCCACCACCACCTCCTCCTCGGTTACCGTACTTAGATAACTGACGCTGCTGATAGCGAGCGCGCACAGCCTCGGGATTTTCGCAGAAATCGGCAGGTTTGCGTTTGGCCGGCTCTGTCTCGGAATCGTTGGCCGAGCTGTCATCCTCGTTGCCGTCGTCATCCTGATCCGGGGCCTCGTACGCTGAATTCGAGGCAGCCGACTGGAGCTTGGCCCGCAACAGACTCACCGGCGGCGCTTGACCCTCGTTGAGGGCCTCATAGCTGTCGTCGTACTCGTCGTCGTATTCCCCATTCTCCAGCGGCGACTCCTCCACCAAGGCGTACTGCTGGTAGCGCTCCTTCAGCTGCTTCACATCCCGCTTGTCGTCCAGCAACTGCTCCGCATTGCGCGGCCCTCCAGGCAGTCCCTTGCCCTGCTTAATGATGCACTCCGGCTGATCCTGGGTGAGCACATCGTAGCGATCGCCATCGTGTACGTTAAAGTGGCGCACTCCTGTCTGGCGCTGCAGCTTATCCTGCGGATCGGGCGGCACAAACACTTCCTGCCGGTCCATCTGCGCGAGGTCTGGTGGGAGATTGTCATCCAGAATGGCGGCGATGGCCTGCTCACTGTTTTCGTAGCGGGGCAGCAGCCTCCGGATGAAGCCCATGCCCAGATCAGGCAGTACGTCCAGCACAGCTGTCACCTCCAGATCGATATCCCTGCCGGTCCCATTGGCAGACGATACGGGCAGTGGTGGGGTGCGCGAGGAGTCCTCGTCCTCGTTGTCTTCTTCCTCTGTGTCCAGATTGCTGGCCAGTTCGTCGGCCATGATCCCGCTGGGACAGCTGCTCAGCGCCTTCTGGTACCCGGCTATCACAAAGTCCACCTTGTAGTTCTTGCTGCAATTACATGGAGGGATTCTCGTCGTTGGAAATATTGGATATTATATGGAACTCACATATTTGGGCACGTTTGGAGCAACCGCTTCATGTCGTGCTCCAGCGGATACTGTCGCTGGTAGTCCACCACGAAAGTCTGGGCGGAGAGGCTCTCCTGCATCAGTTCGACCAGCTGCTGACCGCGCCCCTTCTCCATCTGCAGGCTGATCACGCGGCGGCTGACGAGGAGGAACTGTTGGCGGGTCTCGTTTAACCAGCGGAGGGAATTCGCCAGCGGGTTAACCATGTAAATGTTCTTGTACAACATGGGCACCGTCATGTCATAGAAATTGGCGATGCTGCGAAAAGGAACGAGACGGAATATTTAAATTTAAAAACATTTACCAAAGAGTACAGAGAGTTAGAACTGAATCCCACCTTTGAACCAATCGCAGGTGCTCGATGATTTCGACCAGCTCGGGACGAAGGAGCAGCAGCAGGCGCAGCGTGAAGGCACAGTCCATGGCAAAAAGCACCACATCGTCGTAGGGCGTCTCCAGGTCGGCATCCAACGGAGCGCCGGCGCCTTCGCAGCCCTCATTCTCCACCTGAATTTGCATGCTGAGAAAGGCACTCTCGTAGAAGGCTAGCGCCTCCTTCAGGTCCTTGGCGTACTCCGGCTGCAGGCGCAGCACGGTGTCGAAGATCTGCCGCAAAATGGCCACATTCGAGGGTTCGGCATCGCCCACGGCTATCATTAAGTCGAAGAGCATTGGCACAGAGATCAGATAGTTGGTGTACAGCAGGGTACTATGCTGCTGGGGGCTGATCCACTCCGCATCCGACTCCTGCGAGGTGCAGAGACGCATCACCAGACGCACGACGAGATCGAGGAGTTGCCCGTACAGCTGGATGGCCTGTTCCAGCTCCTTATTTTCGCTGGCCGGCTCCGCTCGTCTGTAATAGGGATTGGCGCGCTGCAGGAATGTCACAATGGCAGCCATGGCCGACTCCTCGTAGACCATATACAACCAGAATCTGAAGGGGAATACAAATACATTGGAGTTAATGGAATATAAATTGAAGATACCTGTGTTCGCTTAACACGGCCACTTACTCGTGCTGACTCAATCCCAGCAAGAACTCCATGTCCTGCCGACAAATGTTCGCCGCAAAGGTCCACTCCTCCAGCGCTGCTCCGGATTTGAGGCGGTCGTAGGAGCTCATCAGGCAGATGTAGTTGCCAAACGGTTTCTCCCGACGCACCCAGTGCTCATCCTAAAACGGAGACGGAGACTGTTAGTCTGGGGATGTGGCCAGCCATCTGGAAGCACTTACCAGCGCCGGAACATGTTTGCGCACCCCATCCTGGCCAGAAAGCGCGAATTTCAGGTCGCCCAACGGCAGCTTCTGTGGATTGCAGTTGTTGTTGCTGGTGTCGTTGTCCAGCATGTCGACCCACAGACCTAACTATAGTTAACTAAAGTAATGTGCCTAAGAGTAATGGCTGTGCCAGTTTATCAAACGTGGAAATGTGTGTGAATTTCGTGCAAACGTTAAATGCAAGGTTCATGGCAGCAATGGCAAGGTGGCGCAAAATACTTTCTACATCAGTTTGTGACGTCACAGCTTAAAACTTGACACATGAATGCCCGGTTGCTCACAAACTGGCATATTATTTACTAGTTTTACCATTTATTTTTTAATCGCACAATCTACTGTTGTGTGAATTTGAAGTTTTTAAATATATCAATTGTATTTAACAGCGACATCTTCTGCTCTTCTCTGTTAAATATTTGTATAGCTTTTTTTTTAGGTTTGGGAGAGGGTAGCCAGATAGGGATTTCTTATTGGATAGGGTTTTAGTTTCCGGTGACACCTTCTTCCCATTCCCGCAGGCACTGTCAATTTATTTTTGGTATTTTTTGAAGTATGGGTGAGGGTAACCAGCAGCTAATCAAACGGGATTTCTTATTTCAGTTATTTCCTATTGTTATTGTAATTAATATTATTATTATTGTTATTGATATTGTATTAAATATACTCAAATTGGTCAAATAAAACAAATAATTCAACCAGCAATCGCATTTAGGGGAACTCCCTAAACTCGCTTCCTGCACAAATAATTGGAAATCTGCCCAATCGGAATATATATTTCACACACTTTAAATGTTTTATTTTTCGGTTTTATACTTAATTTTTGGTTCATTTTCTTAAATGATTTTGTTAATTTATATAATATTTTACTATTTACACACTCAATTTGAATGAAATATCCTTCATTTTTTGTATTTAGTTTAGGTGGATATTGTAAATTCTTTCTTCGAGATCTAAGATCTGATTTAAGAAACACCATTTATAGTTTCTGATATACAGATATAGACCCATTATATTACGCCTTTACATTTTAAACAAGAAAGGAAGGCTAGCATCGGGACTTGCAGACTAGTTGACTTCAAACCCTTCTATAGTTTGTATGACAGCTATAGGATATAGTGGTCCAATTTTTGGGGTTTTCATTTTCTAAATTGACTTTAATGTATTTGAAGTATATTGTCCAATAATAAATAATAATTAATAGAGTTATGGTCAATGACCCATTTTCTTCCATCGTTCCTATGACAGCTATAGGATATAATAGTCCGATTTAGATAAGATTTTCAGGATTGGTTAACATAGTTATTTAAAAGTACTTTTCAAAAAATCAATCAATTATCTTGAAAAATGTCGAATTTACTACATTAAGTCCGTTCCGACTTATATACTACCTGCAACAGATAGAAGAGTCAATGCAAAGTTCCATGCCCAACAGATTGACGGACATGGCTAGATCGACTCGGCTGATGAAGCTGATCAAGAATATATATACCTTATAGGGTCGGAGATGTCTATTTTTACCGCAATGCAAACTTCTGGCCAAAATAATAACACTCTCTGCAAAGGTGCAAAAATATAGGAACATTACTAATTGCATAAGGAATACAAAATGGATGCTTTGGTGAAAATCATAATTTGTATAATTGTTAGCTTTTAAAGAAATTAAAAACATGATATGTGGCTAATTTTGGCATGTTTTTAGTAGCTTATTTGCCATCATTTTTAATACATTTTTACCCACGCCATGTGGCAACTCTGGTGAATGTCAAATTTCAAATCTTTTCAGAAGTTCGAAGTTGCTTGAAGCTATTCAAAATCTGTGAAAAAAAATTAATTCTATTGGTGCTCGAAATGTTAAACCGCAAAGGGTAAGTTATAGTTGATTAAGTTTCGCAAGCAAAGTTTAGGAAAAGCCAATCCAATAAATTCCTAATCCGATATTTTTAATTTATTTTTGAATTCTCTACACCATTTTTGCACTTGAAAAGAATGGAAATATCTGGAAGTAGTGCGCAATCGCAGCGTCGCGATTTTGCCAACGTTCCCACCTTTACGGTCACGTCGAATGGTGTGGTCACCACGTACGCCAGTCCGGAAAATAAGAAGACTGCCCTTGATTTTTTGGCAGCCACTCTCCAGGGCAGGGTGAAGACCGCAGGCAGAACGCTTCTGATTTGTCAGCAAAATTCGGAGGCGCAGCATCTGAGACTTGATCTGCGCGAAAGGGATGTGTGCGCCGTGCTGTTGGACTCGGAGAAGCCGTTGACTCAGCAAATGGTTTTGCTGTGGGGCAAAGGCGTAAGCTTTCAAATTCAATTATAAATTTTATTTTTTTTTTATTTTATTAAGCTGTGGAAATATTAAGAGAATCATTCAGTAATTATTTTAGAAATAATTCTGTGCACAATCAAAATATTGAATGGGTATCTTAACATATTTTTGGTTTTAGATAACTTTTTGTTAGCAGTGTAATTTTCTCAAATGATTTTTTACTGTTTACAAACTCAACCCAGAATATTTAAATAGTTTTTTAGACCCCGTACCCAAAGGGTAAAGGGTATATTAAGTTTGTGCAAATGTAGAAGGAGGCGTGGCAGACCCCACAAAGTATATATATTCTTGATCAGCATGATGAGCTGAGTCGATATAGCCATGTGGTTTTTCTGTCCGTCCGTCCGGATGAACACACGGATCTCAGCAACTGTTAGAGCAAGAGCAACCGTATTACCAGTGTAGATTCTCCTAATACTGACGCAATTAGAGTTTTTTTTTTTAAGTCGGCGCCACGCCCACCGCCCCTGCAATTTGTATTTGAATTTTTGCACTTCCCTGCACTGCACAATTTTCAAGCAAGAAATTTTTTTAAAAATACACATGCAATTGGAGCATAGATTTATACCGATCCTGAAAATTTCATCAAGATTGGTTAATAAGCAAGCGCACAATAAATACCTAAAGTTTACAGGCGCTAAACACAAGTAATCTGTTTATTTGCTCAAACTGCAGCTGCAGCTGCCACTACCTTCTTATACATACGAGTATGTATGAATGTGCGCCTTCAATATAATTATACTGTATTAGCTGGCGGGTTAAAAAAGTTTGGGTTGGTCGAATGGTTACGACGTTCGACTGAAAGCGCGAAGATCTTGGTTTCGAATCCCAGACCGGACTCGGTGTAAAAATTTTTTTTTTTTGGTTTTGATTTATTTTGCTTATAACCAAATTTGTACAGGGTCTGTAACTCGACTGTAACGTTCTTACTTGTTTTTTTTTTTTAATTTATGTGGTACTGAAAATTCTTCGAGAGATGCATTGACTCAAAAATATGTATACTTAAAAAATTTGTTTTTGGATTATTTTCTTAGTACATTCCAGAACCCCTGATTGTTTGCGACGAAGTGCTACACTGTCTTATGGGGATCAATATTCATTTTGTGGTGCACGTCACCTTGCCACCGCTAGCAACTTACGAAGCGCGTCTGCAGATGTTCAAGAAATTTAAGATGGATGTGGAGATGCTGGTTTTGACTCCTGCCAACGAGCCAAACCCAAGTCCACAAGATAACTCTTTTTTTTTTGAGGCAAGTGAATCGGGAAGTGACAAGGAGAAGGATCAATCTGTACCATATAAGGAAGCTAAAGCTGTTAGTCCCTGTGTCCTCGATACGAATTATTGTCAAGACAATACAATGATGATGGCCAAGTGTAGTTTGCTAAAGACGGGGAATAGGGACTTTGTTTTCGAATCACTTCCCGAAGCGAAAACTTATTCAGCCCCCGAAGAGATAGATATAGATATAGAGATGCCACCGTTGGTGCCGATTGATTACTATCGTAATCACGATCGTGATTCATCTGATTCATCAGTTGAACTAGACGTTTCCTTCGGAAGTGACGATACGAAGCCATCGGAGAACGAAGCCCATTCCCCAGATTCCCCAGCAACCTTCTTCTACCATCAGTATGGAGTCCTGGCCTGGAGCCGTCTCATGCAGCATCCCTGCTACGATTTGAAGGGCGTGTCCGCCCTGGATCGCGAAATAAGAGACGCCATGAAAGCGATCCACTCTCCAAAAAGCCGTGGCTACGGCATCCAAAGGTACTCCTGGCCCCACGCCGCAGCCGACCAGTCCCTGATCGTGGTGGGGCACGAGGTGACGGGAAAGACCTGGTGCTACCTACCCCAGCTATGCCACGTGGTCCGGCGAGAGCTGCTGCAACGTAAGGAGGGTGATCCGGGTCCCAGCGCCATCATCGTGTGCACCAACCAGCAGGAGGGCATGCAAATAGCCAATTGGATCCGTATACTCTTCGACTGCCTTAATCTCTCGGTGCCCTTCTTAACCATGGAGACTCTGTGGGACAAGAGCAGCATTCCCAGTTGTGCTTTTCAGCTGGAACAACCCGTCGGTGTCCTGCTCACCACCGGGGAGCTGCTACTTCAATTGAAGGAGTTCCACCGCAAGACCACTCCCATTCTGAAGGCCGCATCGGTCCGATGCATCGCCCTGGACAACTTTGGTGACATGTGTCGCGTTACGCCGGTGGTCACCCGGAAAATGCTCAATTGGCTGCCCTACATGTATACCTTTGCGCCGGACATGACTCAGCTCTTCATCACGGGTCGCGTCTGGACGGGGGAGATAATGCGCCAGAAGGTACTGCCACTTATTGACAATTGTCTGATTGTGTTCGAGGATGCAATGGAGGCCAGTGTCATTGGGGGCATCGGGTGGGAGATGAAGGCAGTGGGAGAATTCGAGCGGACAAGCTGCATCCTGGGGGAGCTGCGTGCCTTTAATCCCGAGCACTACCGCACAGTGGTCATCTGCTCAAGCGGCTCCGATGTGCTGAATCTTCGCACGGAGCTGCTAAAGGCGGGCCTGAAGGTTGCGGCCTGCTTTTTGCCCACTGGCCACAAAGTGGTGACCGAGTGGCGCCTGAAGAGCGAGTCCAGTGTGCTCCTGGTCTATGATGATGCCGTCACCAAGATCCGGTTCGGACCCGTGGACCGTCTCATCCACTACAACTGCTCTAGCTCCTGGGTGCGCTTCAAGAATCGATTCTCCCTCTTCTACGACAACTACGTGAAGAACCGGAGTCCTGGCCAGACCGTGCTCCTGATGCGCCCCTCCGACTTGGACTACATCTGGCTGATGGCCGACTTCATGCTGAAGCACCATCTGCCCCGGCCCACCTTCTGGCTGGAGATGCTCGCCGAACACCGTATGCAACAGGATCAGAAGACCATGGATGAGCAGCTGGCCGCTCTACCGATATGCCAGCAAATGCTCCACTACGGGAACTGCTACCGGCGCAAGTGTCGCTTCCGCCACGTGATATGGATGAGCGAGGCTGTCGCGCCGAATGACTATCCCCTCGAAGGCAGGATTCGATTCAATGTTCTTACGGTGAGTGAAAAGCTAATTTCCTCACTAATTTATAATTTTGCCTCTTTTTGCGTCATTTAAAGAGTTGCATTCAAAAATATAGTCTCGGTACTGAAATTATCCAAAATGCAATTGCCATATTTCACTACTAGCTAAAATATTTAATTTATATTTCATAAAGTATTATTAATATTTACCTTTATGATCACGATAAATAAATAGTTTTGTTGGTTCTTATTAATAAAATACAGTTATTATTCGGTGAAGCAAGAATATAATTCCCTTGCAGAGGTTATTATAACGTTAAACACCAAATATAGGTTATTTAGGCTACTTTAGCTTAATAATTATTACTATTATCTCCATTACTTATTTCCGATTATTAATTTCGCGCACTTTTTCGCGTTGCTTTTATGTTCATTTTCGTGTTTTCCGAATTTCTGATCGGAGCTCTGACCGACTGACTTACTGTGGAGACTTCATCGCCTTATATACCCACGGAGCGTAGGACATACAAAATGGGAGATCACTGTTGGGAGATTAGAGATGGAAAATACCAGAGAAGCTCGACTGTCGCTCTCAGCGAAGAATGATTTTTTGTTTTTCGGAGATAAATTATGTAGTTCGAAGTTCTTGTTTTCTCCGAATGCTGACTCTTCCATCTCGCTCTCTCTCTCTCTGGATTGTACGGCCATTTTGATATTTTGTGAAAGGAAATATTTTTCACTTCACATTAAAATCAAATTTGTTTGCGATTTCTTATGACTTTCGCAATTCGCAATTCCGAAAATTCGGAACAAATGTATTTTCTTGAATTAGAGATAGTATCAAAGTTAAATATTTAAATGTTGTTTATGAACAATAGAATAATTAGATCTAAACGATCTAGATTAGATTTTGTCTATGAAAATATATGAATATCGGGACTAATTTGGAATTTGTTCTGCAAGGGATTTCTAAAATTCAACCGCCAACGCTTTCTATCTTTTTAACAAATTTTCACTATTCTGTTTTTTTCCAGTGCAACTCGCCAATCAATATCGCAGTTCGCATGCACGACAAGTTCCCCGTTGTTGCCCACTTCCTCAGCACTCCGATGACGGAGCTGGGCCGGGAACTGCAGCTCCACTACGAGATAGAGAAGAACAGGGTGATACACCCAAATCCGCAGACCGGGGATCTGGTTGTCGTCCAGAATATGAAGCGGTACGAACGCGTGCTAATCGTCAAGGCGGATATGAGTCGGAAGACATTCGGTGTGCAGCTGGTGGACACGGGGATCGAGATCCTCAACTACAGCCCCCATCAGCTGTTCATCTGCGTGTCCCACTTCCAGGTAGCGTCAAATATTCAGTTATACATACATATGTAGAAATTCAGCAACTTTGGTCCCTGAAGTTAGTTCTATTTCCATGTTTTTTTTATATAACCGAAAAAATAGTGTTCTTATTTTTTAATGCAAATATTGAACTTAATACAATTGATTTCCAGAACCGAACATTCGAGGCGATGAATCTACGACTCACTGGCATTGAACCCGACAGCATGGAGCGTCTCTGGAGCAATGACATGCGCCAGGCGATTCGGCACCAGTTCTTCGACCGTCAACAGGGACGAAGGGTGCGGGAGTTCTCCGCCGATGTGGACTTCACCATCGGCAGCATCGTCTTCGTGCGCAATGTGGTTGACGATGAGGGGCGTGACCTGCATGACTTTATTCTAGATAATTTCCATGTGTACAAGGAGCCCAATATCAAGGAGAGAATGTCTCGCATGGTCGGAGAGTGTGTTCGCAAACCAACTTACCACTAAATCCATTTATTCGTGCCTCCTTCTGCAAATGGGATTTCATCACATTTTTCGGCAAAAGATTTGATCTTTAAGGGTTTTAATTAAGCCATGCTTTAGGGGAATAATCAACAGCCCTTTGGTTTTTTTTTGTATTACTAACAACTTATTACAATCATTCGATTTATATTTTCTTACTTCCAATCAAGCAAGTTTTGAGCATGTAATCTTCCACGTTGTAATGCTATTTTTGCCATAATATGCCATTGCAATGCGCCTTTGATTACATTATCCTTGCTTTTATTCTCTGATTTTTGTAATACTCGGAATGTATAAATCAAATTAATGAACAAACAATAAACAAATAAAATTGAAAAATTATAAATCTGAAATCGAAAAACTCAAACATAATTTCCCTCCATTTTGTGGAGAGAAAGAAAGGCAGTATAATTTCGGAATTCACTTAGGTGAACGAGAGGGAAGATCCAGCATTCGGAGATAACAAGAGCTTCGAACTACTACCGCATAAATCATTCTCGTCTGCAAACGAGAGAGAGAGAGACAAAATAAACGTAACGTTGAGTTTCTCCATTTCTCTCTACAGATTATCAGAGCGAGAGCGAGAGAGAAAGAAAAAGACAGAACAACCATAGGTCTTGGGCTACTCCATTTCTCTCCACAGCTAGTCTGCGCTGAGAGCGAGAAAGAATTAGTAGAATTAAATTCAAAGGAAAAGCCAATTCCGAAAACGCGAATAATTAAAAGCAACGCGAAAAAGTGCGGAAAAGTAATTATCGTAAATAAATAATGAAACGATACAAGAAAATTAAAAAAAAATTGTAGGCATGGGGGCGATTGATGAAATCACAATGCAATGAAGATTTTAAAATAGTAATCATCTTAATATAAAATAAATCGATTTTTTTTTAAATGCAATGAGCTTTTATCTAAATCGCAACCGACATTTGATTACCAATTTCAAAAACAAAAACTTAATCTATCGATCGATAACTACTTTATCCAAAGAACAGTTGCTTACCCGTATTTCGCGTACTTGTGTAGGTGAGCTTAGCTTTTTGCGTCCAATGTGGAATTCGCAACACAATCTGCCAACTTGATGTCTATTTTCCATGGCTTAAGCATGCGACAGCCGGATGAAGTGGGTGGAGGTGCAGAGAAGTTCTTTATCCGTTCATTAATTACGCCAAATTGCAGGGCAGGTGTCACATTTGCAAGCGGATTTTTTGTTGCGGCAAATGCCGCCAGAAGCATCAGTTCAACACGCACGCCATTGCTGTGCGGGAGCCATTGGGATTGCCCTCCTCCGCAGGCGGAGTGACCGAACACCGGCTGCAAATGGAGTCCGGGGTGACCACCATCTATGTCTTCTGCCCCATCTGCGAGCGACGCCCGCTGGTGCTCCGCGAGGAGATGCACGGCGAGCTGTTGGCCCACATCGAGACCTGTCATTTGCCGTTAAGATGCCGGAAGTGCCAGAGGAACTACACCCGGATCGACGATCTGCGGGAGTTCAACAAGTGCGTTGACCAGCTGCAGGATTGCTCGGGCTCCAGCATCCTCACCTGCGACACGGAGACCTCCAAGGTCACAGTGAAGAAGGCCCCAACTGTGGCGATTAGCACCACCATATCCACGCAGACCTCGCCGGGGGTCACGCCCATCTCGCTGATCAACATGCGCTGGAAGGCCAAGAGTCGCATCACCCACGAGGAGTTCATCAGCGATAGCGTCTCGTCCATCAGAAATCTATCCTCGATCAGTAACGGCTCTATTCGACGCTCCATTGGCCAGCTTGGGGGCGGCCAGACCATCGAAACTGCAGAGAAGGGTAAGGTCCTGCGCTCCACATCCACGCCCCTCCAGGTGGAGTCCATGTTCGCCAAGCCCAAAGAGCCGATCACATTTAACGCCTCCAATGGCGGCCATGTGTCCAGCATTTACCAGGAAGATCCCAGTCCGGCCGTGGAGGGCAATCCCCTCCAGCAACAGCCGGTGCAGCAACGGGCGTGGAAGATAGGTGCCCGGAACAAGATGTGTGCTGCTACTCCACTCCGCCAGGTGATGTCCAAGAGTATACAGAAGGCCTTTGTGGAGCATGGTGGCATGATGGCTCAGACCTCATCAGCAGTGATCCAGCGCCGGGTGCGTCTGGATCTTAGCGACCATAACAACTACTCCACGGATGGCGGGTCTGGAACTGGTCCTGCCACCAGCTCCGCCTTGGACTTACGACTGTCGCCAGCTATGCGTCGCACTCAAACCGAAAACGGTGCCCCGCATGCCTTATCCTCTTCATCCTCCTCCACCTCCTCCGCCTCTGCCTCCGCCTCTTACAAGCGGCAAATTCTGCTCTCTGCCCAGAGGCTCACCACCGAATCGATTATCATCACGCAGGAGAGCTCCTCCACAGTGTACAACACCTGCGAGAGCGTCGAGATCGTCCGCTCCACTTCACAATCCGCAGAGGTGCACCTACCGTCCCTCACACCAATTCGAGTGACTGGCTCCGGCATGAACAAGAAGCAAATTAAGTTTGAGACTCCACCGAAAGGCAGTCGGGATGATAAAGAATCCAAAGAGAACAGCAAGGAGGACTTTTTCACCCCAGATCCTGGCACTCCGCAGCGCCCTGAGCGGCCGGAGATGAGGCGCCAGGCGATTGTGCCGCGCCAGCTGAGCGGGGACTTCTCGCCGAGGAAGGAGCAGCTTCGAGGAGAGAAACGCTTGGCCTCTTCTTCTCCACCACCCGAACGGCCCAGGCTGCGTCCCCCGCTGCGGGAGTGCCGCCCGTCGAGGGTTTTCAGTGGTGTCCAGGACCTCGGAGAGCCAGAGGATGACGAGGACGAGGTCTTCCTGCCCACCAATGCCTCCACGCGGAACGATAAGAAGCAGGAGCCGGGCACAGGTCGCCTTTGGTCCCTAATGAGTTCCATGATGCGGCTGCCGGCTAGTCTGCGTGGCGATCGAGACAAGGATTCCAGCAACAAGGAGAATCCCAGTTCGGGATCCTTGATCAGGCGATGTGCCTCCATCGCCGGATCCCTGGTGCGCACATCCAAGGGCGATCCCAGCGTCATGGGCGATATCCAGAGCTTGAAACGGAAGCGCACCCAAACCCTGGATAATCAGTACTGCAGTCAGAACCAGATGTCGCCGGCCAGCTCCTCGAAGAGGTATCGCATACGAGCCAGGGAGCCCCTCGAGCGCATGCGCAACACCTAGATTTTAGCGAATTAAGTGTATTCCAACTATTTGTTTGTAATTTTTTAATAAATGTTCGGCCGTATTGTAAGTGCCGTTATGCGAAGGGCTGCCAACTCGGTGGATAAAAGTGAGACAGCTTACAGCTGCAAATTATATATTTTTTTAATTGTATTTTAATTACATTGATTTTGTTACTAATTTGAATTGTAAACTTTTCGATTAATTGATTTTCTTACTAATTTCGTACTACTAATTCAAGTTATCCGCAAACGGTAGGAATTGTTTGAAAACATTTAGAAGATTATATAAAAAAATTTTATTATTGCTAACTAGGCAGCGTTGCCAGATAGACGCGTGAACGTAAAAGTCTATCCCTGGCATTTAGACAGTTACAAACTGAAAATTTTTATTCGAAAATAAATTGCGCATTACAGTAAAGTGAAGTAAAAAACTTAAAAAAATTTGTTCCGAGATGTCCAAGCGCCTATGTAAAATGGTGGAGGCTATGGGCGTTGATGATGACTGCGATCACGTTCCCGAAATCAAACCCGAGCACGAAGTGGAGGCGAGCAAGCTGTGGATTCATTGCAACCGGTGCTACGAGCAATTCGTGCCGAAGAAATCGGGCATCATCCTGCTGGCCTGCCACCATGTCTGTTGCGAGAAGTGCGTGAATGTATGCCAGGGGCGCACGCCCAGCGATGCACCCATCTACATGTGCCCCATATGCCACAAGAACGTCCGGGGCCGCGAGGTGAGCAACTCCATGCCCCCCACCTGCAAGCAGCTCTTCCACCCGGAACCCTGGACCATGATGAACGACTTTATCGGCAAGTTCCAGCGCAACAACAACCGGCATTATGACAACTATAAGCGGAAGCAGGTGCGTGTTTTCCATATGTAGTATGTACTTATCCTTGATGTATTTCCCAATTTGTATACTTAAATTTATTGTTTCAAATATTCAAATTTAATAATTAATATCCTAATACTTTTCAAAATCCCGAAAGGAAAAGATTATGGACAAGGTGGACAATGACATTAAGCTGATTGAATCCATTTGCAAGAAACGCTACCTTGAGATGAATCATCTAGCTTTGGAGCGAAAAAAATACAAGCAGCGGTTGAGGCAAATAAAAATACAAGTTGCCAAACGAAAGGAGGAATTGAGACGGTGAGTTAGTTTATCTATTTATCGGTTAATATAGATAAATATCTGTATATTCCGCACAGCATTGCCTTGGAGAAGGAACAACAAGCAATGGTGAAGGCGTCGCAAAAGTCCTCATCCGGATATGGCACCGTACAGGGGCGATCAACCTCTCAAAAAAGCATTCCTCACATTCAGAAACCAAACGACGTGGCAGGAACATCTCACTCTATGGCAAAGCGCAAGCGAGTGACTAGTTTCGCGTACAAGTCAAACCACTCTTTTGATTTGTAATTTCTCGTTTCTTTATTACCTATTAGTTAAAGGTTAAATGGTGGCCTTAATTTCATTTATCAATCAGGGCACCTGGCACCTTAAAATATTCGCTATTATATTAATTCCGAACATGAGTATTTGCTGTTGAGCTATAATTTAAATATTAAATTCACTACTTCAAAATTAAATTGTTGCCTTTATTTTGTATTCCAATCGGGACACGGACATCTGAATTTAATAAGTATTGAAAAATGAAGATGATAAAGAACGTAATTTACTCCTTGTTATTGGGTAATGAAACAAAGTGAATAAGCTGAGAAAGAATTTAAAGTATTTACAAACACATATAAAATAATAGTTAGATATTTTGTAAGAAAGTTACATGAACCAAATGTAATTTCCATTTAATTGCATATTCTTGCATTTAGGGGTTATCATGAACCTAATCATCAGAGTCATCTGACCAAAACTCCTCAGGAATTGTAAGCCAGGTTCCTTGCGGTGTAGCCAAGTCCTCATCTGGCTGAAAGGCTGCTTCCAAACTCGTCCAACTCTCAACAGGAGTGGCGGGAGGTGGAATCGGGACCCTTGTTCGCTCCTTCGGTAGTTTATTCCGTAATTGAACAACCGATTTTCCCACATCAATGGATGTCGAGGAGGCCGCAACATCAGCAATATAGCAAATGGGATCATTATCGATTTGAGGCATCGCCGGTGGATGGAGCGATGGGCGTGGCAATGGTCGGAGTACTCGCGGATTGGGATGAGCATTCGCCTTTCTTCGTCTTCTCTGCGAATTGATTTCCCCATTGGAGTACATGGTGGTCTTGATGGAGATTTTCACCTGCGGACACTTTCTGGGGTGGCCTTTGACCTTCCAGCTTTTGCCCAGGTGCGTCCGGGGCCCATCCACGTAGTCGTTGCGCGGCTTGGCGAAGATACCCGCCAGATATTTGAACATCTTCGGGTGCACTAGCAATTTTTATTAATCTATTCGGCTTGCGTATTGGGATCTTAGACCTAGACTAGAATTTGTTGGAGAATATTGGTGAAATAACATATCGGTCCTACTATTTTTTGTATTCGTGAGGGAACAATCTTGACATAATATATTACTAACAATCTGGTGTTTTCAATTATAGAAATAATTGAGAAATTATAAAGGAACTGAAAAATAAAATAAAAAAACCGTGTTACACATGCTGATGTTTTTTTTATGTATTTATTTTTGTGTTTTTGAAATGACATTTTATTTTGACTCTCATATTTTGGTTTTATTATATAAGGATCCTCAATTATATTTGCCTTGGTTTGACAAATATTTTATTTTAGATTTAATAAATACAATAACATTAAATAATAATTACTCAAATCAAATTTTGTGACGAAAGAAAAGTAACACAAATTGCGTCACCTCAAAATTCGTTTTATGTTTTGCAGAGTTGCCCTGCCGTTAAAAATAGGCCAGTGACAGTCTGGCAACTTTGGTATCTTTTAACACCCATGTGCATTCAATATTTTGATTAGTTTATTTACCTTTTTTTTGCTGTGAATTCAAGTTTGATTGCAAACTGAAAATGGATGTCAGCGAGGACTTTAAACCAGTGCCCACGCGAGCGGCGTTGGCGTTGCAGAAAAAGCAGGCCAGCAGCGAGTTTAAGGCTCTGGTTTTCCACGAACCACAATCGCACTCGAAACCGGCGGGGGACTCCAAACCCAAGGATTCCGAAGACGGATCGAAAATGAGTGCAGCAAAAGCAAAGGCACAAGCAAAGGACACAAACCCGGAATTCGACATCAAGAAGGCGCGCCATGAGGTCCTGAACTTTGCCATGAATAATCAGCGTGTGATCAAGAACAAGCGCAAAATGGAGATGTTTCAATTGGCCAAATTGGGTGCCAAGCCTCTGAAGAAGCCCTCGCGCAACTACAAGGACCTAAAGGACGAACGCCAGCGCTTGACGAATATCCGCGCGGAGCGCAAGAAGTTTCATCAGCTGGGTAAAAATCAAACAGGAGCGGCCAGTGTCAAGTGTCGCAGCAAAACGCAAAAGGATCGGAACCAGAAGAAGCGGGCTCCCGTTTCCAACATCGACCAGCACTACGGCAAGACGCAGCCCAAGTTCAAAAAGAGGAAGTAGACGTACAATAATTCTTATCTAATATTAAAGCTAAATTAGACAAAATGTAAATAGAATTCATGTTTTGGGGAAGGGGGCTACCAGGGCATGTAACTTTTGCGCCAGTCTGGCAACTCAATGCCCGCTGCAGCGTTGCCAGATGCAAGAGTACCATGGTTTTTGGCATTACCCAAAACTGAGTCTACACGGGCTTTGTTGATTCGATTACGTGAATTATTTTTGCGAATTAAAAGGCCTAAATCAGTCGAGTAGCGAAATGTTCTCCCCGTCGCGTGCCCTCCGCCCGGCCCTGAGCCGTTGCTACACCCAGATCAAAGGCGGACCCGTTGCCGGAGGCAGCAGCAGTGCAGCAGCTGGACCGAAATCCGGATCGCAGTCGTCCTCTCCCGTAGTCGGATTGACCAAGAACTGCGTGAGGCCAACTACTGGACCCGTGGGACCCGGTGCCTCCGCGTCCGGGGGCTACAAAGTGCCCGAGTACTACTGCTTCAATCGGTTTAGCTACGCTGAGGCCGAGGTGGAAATGGCCAAGTACCGCTGCCCGCAGCCGTCCGCGGTGAGGAAGTAGTCAAACCAAAAAAACCAATTGTAGTGAATGTAAAATAGAACCAAATAAATCCAGTCAAAGAGCAAGGGAGAATCGTGCAAATGGTGTAAATTTTAATATTTGGTGTGTATGGGGAAGGGGGGTCAAATCCAGGGCTGCAACTCTAAGACGCTTTGCAACACTAATCCCACCCCGACGCTTTGCAACACTTTTCAGCTGGCGAGACTTTCCAACACTGATTGCTCTCTTTGCTGCACTACTCTCTCACTTGCTCTCTCTCAGTGTGCCAGTTTCTATCGAAGTTCGAGCGCGGGAAGCGGTTTTTTCAGCGATTTCTCTCAGTGAAATACAGTAATACCATTAAGCAGCGCGCATAAGCAGCACTCTAACCAATTACGCATTGGAACGCCATTGAAAGAAAACAATATTTTGAAAATAGGCAGCAACAAGAACGCAGGCATAGCAGCAGCATCAACTGGCGTTTGTGTGTGTGGTACAGTTGGGTAGAAAAACATCGCCATCGCCATTCGCTAGCTGGCAGAGTTGCCACCTGGCCGTTGGACAATTATTGCCACCACTCTGCTGCGCGCCGTCGTCGTCGCCGCCGTTGTTGTTGTGTTGTGTGCCTTCAGTCCCCCGAGAAGTGCACTGCATTCGTTTCATTTTTTTTCGCCTGCATTCAATCAAAAACAAAATCAGTTGGTAATTACCGCTCGGCGAACGGCGACCCATCGATCGACGGAGAGAGCCACCGTCCAGTTAAAGAGCAGAGAGCATAACCAGGGCCATTGGCCCAGAGAGGGAGAAGACCGCGAGAGAGCGAAGGAAAGAGGATTGGATTGAGCAGCAGCGCCGCGTTGTGAAAGTTCCAGGCGACGAGAAGTGCGATTAAAAGTAAAAACAAACGCCCGAGAAGATGTAAAGCGATTTACAACGGTAAGTGTGGGTGCCAGAAGTGGCATTGTTTAGCAGTAGATGATGGGCCCATATCGGGCCCAATTTGTTGCACTGCATGTATGTATATATGTGCTCGGCTGGCGCGCGAAAAAGTGACGAAAATAGGCGCCAGAGTTGCCAGAGTGGCTGAATTTCTTACATACATATATGTTTAAATACAGTAGGCACTGCTTGGGTGTACAATCAGTTGAACTGGCATTTAATATGGATGTCGGTTTATAAAGTGCCTTGGTTTTGCATGCCACGGCAGATATATAAAAGAAAATCGCCCCTATAGAGTCCTCTGAAAAGTTGTTAGACCTGAATTAGCTATTAGGCGGGACCCACTGTGTTGTTTTTAAATATGGCCATAATAATAATGAGGGTATTGCTGCACTTAAGGTACGAATGCAAATAATTTCCAAACAGTGTGTGCAAATCCAGTTTGAAAACCGTGAAAACTCCATAAAAAGTTCTAACTGTGTGTCTATGTATGATGAATATGTACATATGTATGTATGTAGATGACCGCAAAAATAATAATAATAATAATGAGGGTTTCTTGTTTTGTGTGCATTTCTGTTCGCAGCTACCCATGAAAGATGCGAGCTGGAAAAAAGCAGGCTGGTGAAAGCGGAAAGACACGTCCTTGCATTGTCTACGTGAGGAATATACGGGAAGAAACCGCATCGGCGAGACTGAGGAACCGCAGTCAACGGGAGCAGAGGGATCTCAGAGAACTGAAGCAGCTCAAGGAGCAACAGCAACAACTGGAGAAGCGCGCACGCCGCTCGGTAGGAGGAGGTGCAGGAGGAGCTACGGTCCAGGAGAAGACCTCTTCGGCTGTGGCGCTCCGTCATCGGCAAACCGTCGCAACGCCGGCGCGCAAGCCCGCCTCCCCCTCGCCCACTAAACCGTCGAAGCCAAAGGAAAGCAGCATTCTGGCCAAGCGACGCAATACCACCCTGCTGCTCGGCAATCCCCACCAGAAGCTGGGCACCCTTAGTGCACGTCGCCAGACTCACACGGAGCCGGCGCCCGCGCCTAAGATGTTCAAGCAGGCCAAGCAGCAACACAATGCGATCAGCCCGCCGCCCACAATTGCGGCCAGCCGATCTCGGCGCTCAATCAAGCCGAATCCGAAGTATGCCAGCGAGGATCTGGTCACGCCCAAGTACTTGGCCACCTTGGGTGGGGACTCGTCGGCCGGCAGTAGTCCCACGGTGTCGGGGCGCCATCGGCAGGCCAAGCAATTGTTCATGACCCACGATGACAGCGATCTGCTGGATCTCGACGAGGACAATGATGACGAGCTAGCGGACGTCGCCTTCAATCCCCAGCTGCACAAGTCGGATGAAGACGATGACGACGATGACCTTAGCGAAGGCGAGTTCGAGCAGGAGCTGCGTCGCGAGAAATTGCCGGTCGTGAAGCGAGGACGTGGCCGTCCTCCCAAGGTCAGTGCTCACTCCAATGCCAGCGTGAGCAGTACCCCTAGCTTGGCCAGTGCTGCTACACCCAAGGGGGGTTCCATAGGCTCGGGGACCGGAGCTGGACGCACTGCCCCGAGCAGCCTGCAGCAACTGCGTCGCACCATTGCCGTAAATATGGCCCGCAACAACGCCAGTCTCGTGGAGGGATCGGTGTCCGGTGCAGCCAAGCGCAAGCTGGAGATCAGCGAGAGCGAGAGTCCGGTAGCACGAAAGCGAATGGTCATCTCCTCGGCGAGCGGCGCTCATCGCGGGGTGCCCGTGGTAAATGGTGCTACTAAATCGAGTACCTCCAGCACCGCTCCCATATCGAGAACCAAGGTAGTGGGTGGAAACCCCACACGAATGCTGCCGCAACGCTCATCTAACGCATTCAAAGTGAACTCCGCCACGACCAACAGCTCCTCCCACACCAACACCACATCGAGCACCCGCTCCGTCGGAGCTGCATCTGGAATTGGAGCTGGGAATGTGAAGCTCCAGTCAGATGCGGATGATGTGCCCACTTTCACCATCGTCAACATAGACGACATTATCAACCAAGATGACGTACTGATCAGCAGGTCCACCACCCATGGAGCAACAGCAGCTGCGGGTGCTGGGGGAGCTGGAGGAGGAGGAGGTAATGCCAGTAAAAAGCTCCATGTGGGCAGGCCCCGGACCAGGGGCATCCTCTCCAGCAACAGCGGGCTCGGGGAAAAGAGGCCAGCGCCCTCACAAATAACTGAGAAATCAAATCACGCTGCCAATAGCTCCCAGAATAGTGTGAACCCTGCCAAACGCATGAAGATTCTGGCCAGCAACAGCAGTGTGAACACCAAGCCGAATTCCGGCCACAATCAGAACCAAAACCAGTTGCCCAAGCCCAGGCCCCGGATACTCAACACCGAAATGGGCAAGAAGACGCAGCCGATGAAGCCACTAATGAGCATGGGCAAGGAGCTGTGTCCCACGGACGTGGACACCGAGGAGGATGATCCCGATCCGGACTTGGATCTCGATGACGACGAGCCGACGGCCTCGATAGTAACTAAAAAGAATCCCAGGGTAGTGACAGCAGGATCTGGATCTGGAACTGGAGGGGCAGCAATTAGCAACAAGTGGACCAGCAATCGACGGAACGTGCTCTCCACGACGACGGCCTCCACGGTAAATACCCGTACGGAAAGAAAGCTGACGAAACTACTGAGCGAGGGCAGTTCCCTCGGCGAGGAGCCGGTGCTGTTCAAGAAGCCCGGCGTCAGTCCCCAGCGCCGCAGCAAGGAGAACCTGCGCGAGAGGGACGAGCTGCCCTCCAAGGACACCACCGCTTCCAACGCCCACTCGGAGCCAGCGGATCTGCTGAAGACCAGCAGTGGCAGCCATGCATCCAAGTACTTCCCGCCGGAGACGACCACCTTCTGCGAGGAGGACGGGCGCGTGGTGAAAAAGATCACCTGCTATGAGACGTGGCATGTGATCAGCACCCCCAAGGATACGCCGCCGAAGGCGACGCGTCAACAGCGCACCTGCCTGGAGCTGGCGCTGGTGAAGCTGGCCAATGTGGCAGCCCGCGTCAAGGTGCCATCCGGCAAATGGACCAGCAAGGTCACCCTCTACAAGGTGTCGCCGTCGCTGATGCAGCGCCAGACGATGACCATCTTTACGGGCGACCTTAAGACGTACAACATACCCGAGGAGGACCGACACCGGTACCAGCCCTCGTGCGTCCTCTTCCGCCGCTCCGTGTTGGACAGGAGCAAGTGCCGCGTGCCCTACGACCGGGCCATCATCTTCAAGAACAAGTGCTTCTACGCGAACATCGATGGCAAGCATGTAAACCTCTTGGGCGCTCCCGAGTCGGTGAGCACCGTCAAGGATGTGGAGATCCTCCTGGACATCGTCGATAGGCTCTCCCTCACCAGCGGATTGGTGGAGATGGTCAACACCAAGTGATGCGGTTAGAACGCTAACCAGGAGACGGATCAATTGTATAAATAGTTCACACACATGCCCACACAAACACAAACACACACCACACACAAATATAACGGACACTCGATGATTTGTTTTATGCAATAGCAGCCGATATAATATAACGTTTTTTTTTATTAATCCATTAACTTAGTTCGTAATAGTTAGACTAGCGTAATTATCTATATCATATAATATCATAAACAGCTAACGGACATACATGCATACATACGGACACACAGCAAGGTGTATATCGATGTACTATATATATGAATAAATATATATATATATATATTTCATACATTCATACAATCGGCAAATGGTAAACAAGATTATACTTGAAGGAGATCAGCAGCATCAGCGGAGGATTTAATTTGTATGTGTACTTTTAGCATCTGAAGAAACGACACCACACCCTTTAAAAGAAACACAAGCGAGAAGGGAAAGATTACTTTTTTAAGCAGCAGTTAAATATGTAAATCGTAGTTCGTTTATATATATATATATATATATTATATATGTAATACCAGGCGTACAAATGTATGTTGACGCTGAAAAGGAATGCTAGCTGATAAGTTGAGTGTACATTTAAATACACAAATAAAAGAAAACTGATTCACAGAACATGGGTGTGTTATTATCTGTTCCAAATGTTGCCCCTTAGCAGAGATATAACTTATGAGGAGTTGCCCTCGAGGAAATCAAATGAAATTTGGCGAGCATTTCACAAATCTGGTCACAGGCTCTCTGGATAACGACTAAAATTAACAGAAACCCTTAATTTTAATATTTTGAGTGCACTTTTTAAATGCTGCCTTTCAATTGCATTTATTAAAAATATGTTTGTTGGTAATGGTACATATATTTATATGTTATATATTACCTATTGTAGAATTTGTGGCAATTTAAAAGTAGTACATATATCTTAAACTTTGTTATTTACGAATTTAAAATCAACCCAATACTATTTTGAGTGCATTTATTAAATGCGGGTTTTTTATTTCCATTAACAAGAATCAAATATTTTGGTAAGGATATACTAATAAATTATGAAAAGCTTGCTTGGGAAGTATTGTTGAAATTGTGTTATTTTAAAATAATATTTACTGAATATTTTTATTAGTTTAAATCAAAATTTAAATGATGTGTTTACGCTGCAAGTACTACCCTTTCAATGTAAAAACATATAAAGCAATGTAACAATCATTATTTATTACTATTAATAATTTAGCATTATATCATGTAATTTATTGAATTGTAAACGCAGCGTTAGAGTTGCTCTTATTAATTTGTTTTTATTTAAACTTACTACAATTAAAGAATTAGCCATGAAGTAAACGAATATTTTACCGTAAAAGCAAATAATGCAATACAACTAATATTATTTATTAGTATTCAATATTTACTTTTATTTAATATTCTTTTTTGAATTGTAGGGCATCCTTATCAAATTGTTTATATTCAAACTGACGAAAAGTTAAGAATATGCCATATAGCAGATAATACAGTTGTATTGGATTATTTATTGTTATTCACTATTTACAATTTTTTCGAATGATATATTGAATTGTAGAGGCAAATTTAGAATTGTTTATTTATTTACATTAAAAAACTTAGGCATTATTAAAGTTTGGCAAGTTCTGAACTATCGCCGCCGAGGCGGCCCATCTCTAGGGCACACACAACTATCGAAACTCATTGGCACGCACAATCGATATGCTCGATTTTGTTGGTACATCCCTACACGACTGCGACAAAAGTGAAATATTCGGCTGTTTTTCTCGTTTCGTCTGAACTTTCGCCGTGCAATTGCCGTAAGTGCACCTAAAGCTGCCCGATAACTGAGTGATCCGACAGCTATATAGCTGCAGTCCCGGCCAAATGGACCACTCGGCGAGGACATAGAGCCAGCAAACCCAACCCAAAAAAACGCGAGCAGAGGCGGCGGCAGAGCGCGTGCGAGCGAGAGGGCCATATTCGGACGGAGGAGAAGAAGAAGAAGACTGGACTGGGGAAAATTCGTTTTCGTTTTCGTTGTCTTTTTTCGTGTGTTTTTCAAGTGTAGCTTGGCTTAATTGGTAGCTCAAAGCTGGGAAAGAAAGCGGGCGGAAAGTGCGACGAGAAGTGGACAAAATGGATGCGGACAGGGGCTGTGGTCAGGAGACGAAGGTCATCTACCACATTGACGATGAGACGACGCCGTATCTGGTGAAGATTCCCATTCCATCCGCCCAGGTGACGCTGCGCGACTTCAAGTTGGTGCTGAACAAGCAGAACAACAACTACAAGTACTTCTTCAAGTCGATGGACGCGGACTTCGGTGTGGTCAAGGAGGAGATAGCCGACGACGCCACCATCCTGCCCTGCTTCAACGGCCGGGTGGTGTCGTGGCTGGTCTCCGCGGACGGCACCAACCAGTCGGACAACTGCTCGGAGCTGCCCACCAGCGAGTGCGGTGACCTGGGCGTCGGAGTCGGCCTGAGCGGCATCGGCCGCAAAATCTCCCAGCAGCAGGTGCAGCAGCAGCAGCAGCCCATGCAGCTGCAACAGCAGCATCCCCATCAGCAGCATCTCCAGCAGCAGCAGCAACAGCAGCAGCATCTGCAGCAGCACCAGCAGCAGAAGCTGATCGGGGGCAATGCCATGCTCCAGCCGCCACCGCTCACATATCAGTCGGCTTCGGTGCTGTCCAGCGATCTGGACTCCACCAGCCTGTTCGGCACCGAGTCGGAGCTGACCCTCGACCGCGACATGACCGACTACAGCAGCGTGCAGCGATTGCAGGTGCGGAAGAAGCCGCAGCGGCGCAAAAAGAGGGCGCCCAGCATGTCGCGCACCTCCTCGTACAGCTCCATCACGGACTCGACCATGTCCCTGAACATCATCACCGTCTCGATCAACATGGAGGCGGTGAACTTCCTCGGCATCTCCATCGTCGGCCAGTCGAATCGCGGCGGCGACGGCGGCATCTACGTGGGCAGCATCATGAAGGGCGGAGCCGTGGCCCTAGACGGTCGGATTGAGCCGGGCGACATGATACTGCAGGTGAACGACGTGAACTTCGAGAACATGACCAACGACGAGGCGGTGCGCGTGCTGAGGGAGGTGGTCCAGAAGCCGGGCCCCATCAAGCTGGTGGTGGCCAAGTGTTGGGATCCCAATCCCAAGGGCTACTTCACCATACCGCGCACGGAGCCGGTGCGTCCGATCGATCCGGGTGCCTGGGTGGCGCACACCCAAGCGCTCACCTCGCACGACAGTATTATCGCCGACATTGCGGAGCCGATCAAGGAGCGCCTGGACCAGAACAACCTCGAGGAGATCGTCAAGGCGATGACAAAGCCGGACAGCGGGCTGGAGATCCGGGACCGCATGTGGCTGAAGATCACCATACCGAACGCGTTCATCGGCGCGGACGCGGTCAACTGGGTGCTGGAGAACGTGGAGGATGTACAGGACAGGCGGGAGGCGCGCCGGATTGTGTCGGCCATGCTGCGGAGCAACTACATCAAGCACACGGTGAACAAGCTGACCTTCTCCGAGCAGTGCTACTACGTTGTGAACGAGGAGCGCAACCCGAACCTGCTGGGCCGGCAGCTCCATCCGCACCAGCATCCGCACGGCCATGCGCTGAGTCACGCGGACACGGAGAGCATCACCAGCGACATCGGGCCGCTGCCGAACCCGCCCATTTACATGCCATACTCGGCCACGTACAACCCCAGTCACGGCTACCAGCCGATCCAGTACGGCATCGCCGAGCGCCACATCTCCTCGGGGTCGAGCAGCAGCGATGTGCTCACCAGCAAGGACATCTCGGCCTCGCAGAGCGACATCACCTCGGTGATCCACCAGGCCAACCAGCTGACCATCGCCGCCCACGGCTCCAACAAATCATCCGGCTCATCGAATCGCGGCGGCGGAGGGGGTGGCGGGGGCGGAGGAGGCGGCGGCAATAATACCAACGATCAGGACGTATCCGTATTTAATTACGTATTGTAGAAACCTTTCTTTTTGCAATCAAATTGTGTTTTTAATTAATTAAATTAAATATGTACGATTATTCTTTTTTATATACGAGTATACAAAGCAAGCAAACAGCAAACCACAATATATAATAATTATAATAATACTTATGTATATGTATGTAACTTGTAAGTCGTAGAAACCAGAGAACGTAAAGCAGGCCAGGCAAAGAAACAAACAAACAAACAAACAAACGAACGAACAGCCAGCCAACAAACAGCAGCCAGAACACAGTCGGCCAGGACAAAAACAAAAAAGAAAAAAAAACACACAAACAAGATTGAGCGGAGTGACGGACGGAAGGCTGGAGGAGGGGAGCTGAAGCAAGTAAAAACGGATCACCACAGGGATTTATGTATTCTGTGTCCGGCATTCGGTTGTGGCCACGATCAGATCAGATCGGCTGATATATAGTGTATGTGTTTGGCTGCAAGGTTCTCACCTTGCATGGGCGTGGAGCGATTGCGGAGTGAACGGAATGAGCATGCGAGCGAGGATGATTTTGAATAAAGTTCTAAGAATTTAGTAATCACAAAGTAAATAAATACAAATAAAACGATCAAATCTATAGCCTTTCGATGGGTTTGGATTGGTCTGCATCGGGAGGTCCACCTTATATTTGGAGTTACTTCTTTCATGATCCTCCTAATAAATTCCCCATATTAACTTGTAATTTAGCAATTCGAAATCGTTTTATTAGTAATTCAACAACTATATAATTACAATTATAATTTAATCGCTTACAAACTTGTAAATTCCGATGAACAAATCAGTTAATACCCAAAACTTAATAGCATATAAAATATTAAATGCAATTTTGGTTTTAAAAAATTGTTATACTCATATGGGTGATTTTTCCAAGAGGAAAACAGTGAAATCAATTTTCCAGAAGTGCATTTAAGAGCAAACAAAAATCTATAAATAGAATTTAGCCACCATCAGTGAGTGGCAGCATTTCAAATGAACCGCCTTTCCATAGAGTCACTACCCAACACTCTCATTATTGTTCAACTGATTGAATTCACCACACAACCGGTAAACTTTCGTTCTTCAGCACTGCCCAACCCGGCACTGCCCAACACTGACCGAGTGGAACCCAAACGCCGATTTGTTTATTACAAAATAAATCAAAAAGCAATAGAAAACAATTTGAAAATATATAAACAAATTGGAATGGCCACCGAAGTGGAGCCTGCGAACACGGCGGACAAGTTCTCTGCGAACGCCGAGGAGCTGGAGGGCTACTACCTGATGCTGGAGGCGGGCAATATTCCGGAACTGCAATGGCAATTCCCCGGACGGAGGGCACCCTCTCCGGACGGAGTCGGCGGGTCCGGAGGGAATAGCAAGGAAATGGAGCAGGCCACTGGCGATGCCATCGAACAGGAGTAAGATGCCCCTCTGATATATGTACAGGAATAGGACAAACCCAAACTGTTATCCCCATGTTAAAGAGATGTGAAGACATATTATATAGATTTTGTGGAAATTGTAATAATTCTCAGGGATTTCTGCAAGTTTTCCGAACAAAGGGGTTAAGAAGATTAAAAACCAGCTTAAGTTGGAATTTAGAATTCCATTTTAGTCTTAGAAGTCTTCTGGAACTTTTTAACATCGTCTTATGGATTGGTTTCTCTAACCACATATATCTCCTTCCTGCCCTGAAGTCGGTATTGCTTTAATAGAGATATCCAGGGTCTCCTCAAAGGAGAATAGAATAGAATAGAATATAGTTCCTGGTACCAACCTATGATCAGTTCGGTGTTGAATTTGGGAACATACATATATGTTTATTTTTAATGAAATACTTACCTATTATTCTTTCAATTTTTTAGACCCCAGAAGGCCAACGACTTCGATTTCAGCGACGAAGTGGCCCCCACCCAAATGCGTGTCCGCAGCCAAACGTCCACACCAAAATCCGCCAAAAAGAAGACGGCCAACTTCGCCGGCGTCATGGAGACGTTGAAGAAAAAGAACGCCGAGAGTTCGTAGCATACGTTGAAATTCTGATGCAGCCAGAACAAGGGGACATGGGAATACATCCGATTCTAATTGGCCACCTATTTCAGATTTCTTTTAAGTTATGTGAAGAATCTTTGCATTTATATCTAGTTCTCATTCATAACTAGTGTAAAATAGGAATTATATAGAAATTTAAACTAGGAAAAGTGTAAATATATGTGCTCCCTATTTAAGATATGTATTTGCTTCCAAGTAGCAAATAAATGCTCATGTTTAAATGTGAGCCACTTTGAAACTATATTTTATATAAACCCCTTTAAAATTAAGATGCTCTTAGTGGAATATCTAAAACTCCAAAATAAAAACTGTAATATATTAAAACCAACCATAAATGTTTGTTGATGTTTAGGAGAGATTTGAATTGGATTTGGAAACAATATAGAACCCTCTTGCATTTGCCTGAATCCTGAATACACGAAATATTGAAAATGTTCTATATGTTCTACGAGGGAAAGAGATGGATGGCAATAGCTGTTTCCGTCTCTTTCGGTTTAATATACTCACATATATAATTTATTGGCATACTCCAAAACCGCTTCCCAAAACAACAAAATAAACTAGCAATTTTAAACACGTAAGAAAATTGATTTATTTCGGAAATATCCATCTCATTAACAGCAATAAGTTATTGTGCCTGCGGGTGTGTGGTTGTTGTAAATATATATATGTATATATATATATATATATATTGTAGTATAGATATATAAGGTGTATATGCTTGTAAATATATAATTCGTTTCCGTTTCGAAGTATTGTAGGTTAAAATGGCATTTGATCAACATTAATTGACATACCTTAGGACTATATGTGCACATGTTGTTTTGTAGATTAATCTTAGTAAAACCTCGAGGTGCCGATCCAACGAATCCGCCTCGTCATTCGTATAAAGTACGGTGTGTTGCCGATGTATTAGTTTTTTGTTTTGTTTCTTTTTTTCGTTTCGTTTCGTTTTGTTTTGTTTTTTACACCTTAACTAGTTGAATTATTATTTACACGTTATATTTAGTTTATTATTGTGTGTATAAGCCATTAGAAAAAAAATGCAGCTCAAGCTTAACAATATTTAACAAAGTGGGCTAAAATTTATAACACAATAGGGTTGAGAATTGTAATATAAGAGGTGTCTAAGGTCGGGCCTGCTTTCTTAATTAGTTAGGATACAAAAAAAGGGGGTGGGACGGGACGGGGGGATTGCCAATGGTTAGCGTAAGAACTAAGAACTAAGGTCTGCCGAGAATCCGAGAAAGGCTAGCAAAGGCATTTAGGCATCGGGTAGGGATTTGATTGTGAGAGGTGTGCGTCAGGTCTGAATTGATTTCTCATAGCATCGCCTCAAGTCTGGGGCTAGTGTGAGGGCGTGTGTCGTTTGGGTTTAAGTTTGGGTTCGGGTGTTTTAAAAACGTACAGTACAGTTAAAATGCTAACAGCTTAAAAAAATTATCCCTAAATATGTGTATATCCGTGCCGTGTTCAGAACACGCGTCGTCGCTTCACTTCCTACTGCTCCTCCGGCGGCACACCCAGATTGTGGAGCTGCTGCATCTGGTGCTCGTGTTGTTGCTGCTGCTGCTGCTGCATCTGCAGATGCTGCTGCATGCCGCCAATGGGCACTGAGACATTGGCGCCCACCTCCCGCGAGATAAACTCGACGATCGCAGCGAAAGTTGGCCGGGATTTGGGCGTGTCGTGCCAGCACTGCATCATCAGGTCGAACATAAAGTCCGGACAGCTTATAGGGCGGGGTAGGCTGCAAAACAAATAATAACCAGTAAGAATAATAATATTTTGGATGTATTACAAATCAATTTGTTCGTTGGTCAACTCAATCTGAAAGTGCTCCGAACTTTCAAAGTGTGAGGTAAACACAGACAGAGGGAATATATATGCATACATATGCAAAAAAAAGTTGTTTGTGATATTTTTGGAAGATTAAGAGGGTATCAATAGTGCTTGAATGAGAAATAATGGCCAAGTTAGATTGCCGTCAGAGTTCGAGGAGCTGAACCCAAGCGACAAGCTCCATTTGAGTGTCAGAAAATATGTTTGGATGCCAATCATTTGTTAACCCACCGTTCGCCATCGTTAAGGCGCTTGAGGAAATCTTCCTGTGAGGTCTGCATGGGCACCAGGTTGGGCTCCTCTCCGCGGGAGAACATCTCGAAGAGAGTTACGCCGTAGCTCCACACGTCCGAGTAAGATGAGAATCTGCCGGTGGATATGGCCTCCGGAGAGTACCTGTCGTTTTTACGGGGGCCATTTGTTAGTGGTGGCATTAAATAGTTAGTTTGTGTTGTCCTCATACCATTTAATGGGCACATCCCGCTTGCTTTTTGCGTAGTAGTAACCATCTGCATTGGCAAACTGCGCCAGGCCGAAGTCTGAGATTTTGACGCAGTCGCGATCGCCATTGCGATCCACAAGGATATTGCGGGCGGCCAGGTCCCTATGAATCAGTTCCATTTTGGACAAGTAGCTCATGCCCTGTAAAATTAAATTTTTTTATTAATTTAATAGTTCAAGCAATTATAATTCGCATGCTTATTCTTCCAATCAGAATCATTCGAATAATCAAATAATTAATTACGGACTTTAATAGTTCTTCTGGGAATAAGTGAGTTAACATTAGCTTATTTTTTGTTCTTTCTTTGTTTATGCAAACTAAAATGTAAACATAAATTTAAACGTGGAAGCAATTAATATTTTGTAAAATAAAATTGGTTTTTGTTAGTATTAACAAAGGAATTTCGCGATTATCATGGAAAGTACTATAAATAAGTAAGCAAATAAATCATGTATATAAAAACAAATAGATAAATGTCCGATCGACTGCACTATAATGCTGAGTTTCTAATTTATTCGAAAAGCAATTCCCGACGGCCCACAATAAGGTACATGAAAACATTAACTCACGTGCGCAATGTCCAATGCAAATCCGACGAGTCGCGGATCCTTGAGATTTGGCGCTTCGAAGCGCAAGTAGTAGTCGAAGGAGCTGGAGAGAAACTCCATCACGATGCAGTGCGACTTCTCCGCCCAGTACTTGAACTTGACCACGTTCGGATGGTCCAGGCTGCGCATTATGCGGATCTCTCGTAGGAAGTCATTGGAGACGTGCATGGTGTTTAGCTTCTTGATGGCAACCTGCTCCCGCTTTCGATCCTTTTCGTTGAAGTCCAACTGGCCTTTGAATACAATTCCATAGTGGCCCTGGCCAATTTTGTCTGCCATGCTGTAGATCACGCGACAGTCGTCCAGCTCCATCACCATCCACATGCTGGAATTGGGGAAGGGATACGGGCACGGGGGCTCCGTGGTGTCCTTATCCACATCGTCGTCCTCGGTTCCATCTGCGGAGGAAGAGAAATTAGAATTTAGAAATTAGAATCAAAATCTGTGCAATTGATAGCTGAGATGTGCAATAAATTTAACTCAACTGAGAAATTAAAATAATATTGAATAATGATGTCAGATTCCGGCAAGGGTGCACAAAAACACTAAAATCTTTTTTATTACCCATTATTTTTGTTTGCATTAAAGTCGTTTTGCTTTTTAAATTAGTTTCATTATCAAAATTCAAAGATTAAATGTTCTGTGTGTACATATATTTATGGATTAAATAAATCATAAATTTTAGTCTCGCTCTAAATGATTACTGATTAATATAAAACTATGGTTTTTACCCGCAGCGCATTTATTTAAATACAAATTTTAGCAACCAAAATAATTAAATGGTGTATGTATATTTTTAGATTAAATAAATCGTAAGCCGAAGTCTCGTTTAAAATGATTAATGATAAAACAAAATTTTGCTTTCTTTCGGAGGCCTGAATTATCAAATGGGTTATGTATATTTATGAATTTGTTTCTTGAGACAAATAGCTGAAGTCGTTAAATAATGAATAAATTAAAATCGTGATTAAATGATTACGGATTAATAAAAAAAAAACAATAGTTATTCCCGCGCGTCTGTCTTTGCTGATAAGTTGTTGAATTCATCACAACATTCCTGATAACAATATAGTTTATACATATACTCGTATAACATACGAATTACTGATTGCCATTTTGCAGTTTATTTATTTTAATAGCCATTTAAATATAAAATCTGAATTGCTAAAATTTCCGCGGGTAATATATTTATTGACCAATAATCTTGAATTGCAAAAAAACACTTTGGCTTTCTGTCTCTATTCGTAACTTTTCCTAGTAAAAAGTAAAATAGCCCAGGAGAATATGGGCAGCTTTGGGAACCGAGATAACTTAATAAAATAAATTTAAAGGCTACATCAACACCTGGCGATGATTGGATCAAAGATGTTTAGGTAACAACAAGATATCAGAGCGATATAAAAGGAGCTAAGGAAATAGTTACTCACTGTGCGGGATCTCTGGAGGTGGCATGTAGTTGGACTGGATCTCCGACTTGATGTCGTTCAAGCGGGAGAAGATGTCATGATGGCTGAACCGCTTGTCCGGATCGTCGCCCCACCCGTCCATGATCGTCTCGAACATCAGGGTCGGGCACAGATCGGTATCCAGAATCTCCAGAATGTTGCCGTCGAGCGTCCGCTGACGCAGCAGGTCCTCCTGCCGCAGCATGCGCAGGTCGTCCTTGCAGCGCGAGAATATCTCGTAGATGGTGGTGGCGAAGGCCCATAGTTGGGTACCCAGATCCAGTTTGGCCGCCTGCAGGTTCTGGTAGTATTTCGTCGGTATCCACGGTGAGCTGTGTGTGTTCGCAATCATTTGTAAAGGGTGAGCAAATTTTTTGAGGACTCGGGGCGGCGGCAGACGAAATATTTACATAATAATTAATAATTCGAGATTGCTGTCACTGGGATGATGGAGAAGGGTGCATATACAATCAGCAAGTATTTTGAATTGATTTCCTAGAAATGGTTCGTTGCGAATGCAGCGAAATGCAATTGATAATCTTTTCGATTCTAAATATATACACATTGTATATGCACAGTTTTCCATCATTTAATATTTTCACATTTTATTCTTTCCAGGCAGCAGAGATCTCAATTTATTGTAATAGATTGCTGGAGCGGATTGGGGAGAAGGAAATACTCACTCGGATTCTCGGTAGGGACGCGGGTAGCCTGGATCGCTGATCTTGGCACTGAGTACGTAGGCGCTGGGATCGTACTTGGTGACGTACAGGTTGCTGCACCGGATGTAGCTGTGGATGATCTTGTTGTCCTCCAGATAGTGCATCCCGCGCACCAAACCATGCATCAAGTCCAGCAGGCAGTGCAGGGTGACGTCACGCTGCGCGATCAGAAACTTGTTCAGGGGTCCGTAGCGCGAGAACTCCATCACCATCGTGTACGGATCGGAGAGAGTCAGTCCGTAGAGCTTGAGGAACTGCGGCGACTGGATCAGACTCCACGTCTGCGCCAGCCGGAAGAACTCCATGAAGTTGCCGTCGCTCTTCAGCATCTTCATCGTCACGGCGACGTCCTTCACGGGACTCTGCTGGATCCAGTCACCGCGCATCGTCAACATCTTGCCGTCTTCGCTAAGCGAAATCGAATCTAAAGGAACAGGAAATATATTATATCAATTGAAATGACAGAAACATTGGAAAGAGAATTGAAAAGATGATTTCCACTATACATTTACAAAATGCAATTTGAATCAGAAAATAATTCATCACCCACCTGGATACCACTGCAGATCCGTTTTGGGATTAAAGATCTGCGGATTGCGGCGCTGCAGCTCCGACTCGCTCAGCTGGAGGTCAGTCTTTTTGGCCTTGAGGTTCTTTGGCAGCAGCAGGAGCAGGAGCGGGGGCTTGTCGTACTTGGAGGCGTGTATTCGGATCCTGTTGGGGCTGTCAGCCTGGATGAAGTGCGCCAACTCCGGCAGTGAGTCGAAGGTGTGATCCGCGTTATTGTAGGTCAGCTTCCACTGCGTCTCCGTGCGCACGATCCTAAAAGTCTCCGTTTTGCAACGCTCCTGGTCAGTGTTTTTGGCCATGCTACATTTGACATTTAAGTGGGAAGAAAAGGTTAATTAATTTAATTGTTCCATTGTTGATTATATTTAAATGACAGATTTTTTCAGGGAATCAATCACACGCGATTGTATAATATTATTATTATCAACGTATTTTAAATTAGAAGTAAAATAATACTAAAATTTTTGGAATTCATTTAATAATAAATTATTGGGCGTTTTACGATTATTTTGTTTTGGTAAAAATTTTAACAAAATCCAATATTGTTATCAAAAACATTGTACACAAAACAAAAAAAAAGAATTCAAGGAATCTATTAAAATCAGTTTTAATGGTATTTAATAATTGGGTTGTTAAATCTGTTTCAGTTTAATTAGGTTAACGAAATTGCGGAAAGCCTGAACACACTGATAAACCCTGAACTCACATCTTGGTGTTGATGTCAATGTAGTAGATGTCATACTCCCGGTCGCACTGCCGCACAATGTAACTGCCGCACTTGTCCCCGTTCTCGTGGAGCTTCATCAGCGAGTAGGCACCACCGATAGGCCCGTGACAGCACAGATTGCTCAGCTCCTCGAGCGTGGGCGTGCGGTATGAGTGGCACAGATCCTGCATCCACTTTGTCGTTAATCTGTAATGACAATATATTGCACATTTAATTAATAATTATTATACGGCTGGAATGTGTTATGTTTATTTAGCGTAGAAGTTTGATCTGGCCAAACCTGTCAGTAATTGTTTCGTCATTGATTCAGTTTTCATAAAAATCCATCCAGATAAATTGGTTCTTTTACTGTTTTTGTACTGTTTGAAATGCGTCAAATGTTATCTCAATCGGAGACCGGAACAATCGGTATGCTTACTTACGCTTCTCGTTATCAGGCCAAGAAACCAGAAACAAATCTTTAAAACGCGAAAGCATATGCTACTCCAAATGCTAATTATATGTTTGTAGAACTTTTCATTCTCTATTGCAATGTCCGTAAAATCATTAAATGTGTTTTTACTTAGTGCTACGTATTTGAATAATTGAGTTTCTTAAAACACAATATTGTTGTACGAATTAATTTTATGCAAGAGAATGAAATAAGACCCACCTTATGTAGATGCCCAGGTAGGAGATGAAGGACTTCATCTCCCTTTCCGTTTGGAAGTGCATCTCGTAGCCCTTGGGCAGGCCCACGATCTCAAGCCGGACATCGGTGTCGTTGATTTTGGAGATCATGAAAATGCCTTCCACCCCGCCCACCAGAATCCACTGTAAAAATAGAAACAATGTCGGTGTTATCAATGGTGTTGTTTTTGCTCTTATTTCACTCCATACTCGTAGAGTAAACAGGAGAACGAAGGCGTTTCCGTTCCTTTAAAAAAAATATTTTTTTTTATCGGCATATAAACATTATTACGTGTTATGAATCCCTAGACCAAGAAAATATGTGTAGAGGAAACCCCTTGAAATACGCAAGAAATGAATTTCAGTCAAGACTTGCGGGTAACGGGTATCAGACACTGTTACATTTTGTTCCATTTGATTTCTGCTCATTTCGTTCGATCGACGCATCTCAAAACACAAGCTCCGCCCCGTCGACAGCCTTCATTTTGTTTGCTGGCGATAAGCTCAGGATTGCTGCACAAGCGGAACTCAAATCCCAGGGAGACCTTCTGTCAGCTTTTACAATTTTATTTTATGAGCGATAAATTGTAATTCTCAAAGGAGCGATCATTTCTTTATCCAAATGCAAATGTATTAAACATAATTGCATAAGAGAGGGCGGTCGTGCATTGAAGCATACAAAATGATAGCACCACTTAATATATATAGTACATATATATTTAGTATGAGCGTGCACCCTGTGGAACCTTTAACCCCTGCAATACATTCAATTTAAATCTAGACATTTATGGACTTCCCATTATTTGTGGGTTGCCATTTTCAAATGTATAATTATTATATGCGTAGGAATAGTAAATGTATAAAAATATTCCGTGTGTAATCTAAAGCACACTTTTCAAAAAAATTTATAATTATAAATGTAGTTTTTGAAATTGGCCTTTTCGATTTCGGCACGTTTGGAACTTTAGATACATAAAATGGACACACAGTTCTTGGTAGAAATCAATTTCCCAGAACTTGCTAGGTTTTAAAAGAAGTATCGCGGAATGTGTATTAATTAAGTACAAAAGAAATTTCGTATTTGGCACATTCGCACAATAATCGAATTAAGTTATCTAACAATTTGCTTTTAAATATGTAGTAAATTTAAAGTTGTGGGACTCTTATTATACGGTTTGGAAATAAATATTACCATATAAACATTTCAACTATAATTGTAAATTTCATCTTTATAAAAAAAAAAGAAATTATTGGAACTGAAGATCACATTACTCTAGATAATTTTGAAAGGGTTAAATTTTTGAAATATTTGCAGTCTAAATTTCCAACTATTTTTTAGAAAGTTTCAGTCTTCCTAATTTCTGGGACAAAATTGGCTTAAAAGATTTTTCCCTTGACAAGGTTGCGATCTTTCAACACTATTTCGAGACTTAAAGGAGGAGGGAGTAATCTAGAAAGGCTCACCTTGAGTGTGGCTTCCGAGGTGACCCTGGCCACTTTCAGGCCCGGTTCCGCGGAGTCGTGCGGAAAGACCCGCACGTAAACGTCGATCCCGGTACTGTTGGACCGGCGCTTTCCCTTCTTACCGCCGTGATTGTGATTTGTGGTCAGGGTGGACAGGGTGCTGGTGGACCCGGTGGCCAGCGTTGAGGTGGAGTTGCCGACGGCGCTTGTCAAACCGTGGACGGGGATGCTCAGGAGAGTGCCGCCACTGCTCCGGGGCAGCTCCTCGTTGGGCAGATACTGCACGGTGGCCGTGAATTGCTCGGTCATGTAGGTGGGGGCCAGGTGGGAGACCTGATGCACATAGTGCCACTTCAGGCGCTCCACATTCGGCGAGCTGGCCCCCAGGCTGCGGAACACCTCGCGGATCTTGGGGCCGACGAAGAAGCTGTGCGCCTTCCACAGACTGGGCGGCAGGTAGCGCTTGTAGCTCTTCTCGATGGAGCGAGCCATATGCGGCTGCTCCTGCTGATCGATGAGCATGTCCATCACGGACAGGCCCGTCGACTTGTCCTTGTGCTCCGGATAGCGGATCTCGGAGATCAGCTCGTTCACCATGTCGTAGCGCATCTGGCTGTAGAGATACTTGTGACTCCTGCTGTCAATCAGCTCCAGCTGGCTGTCCAGCTCCGGCACCCGGAATCTCATCCTGAAGCAGTAGGCCAGCTGCAGGTTCATTCGCTCGCCGGGCAGGACCCAGGTCTCGTCCAGTCGGACCGCGGAGAGCGGCCGACGCGGCGAGTAGTGCTCCCGTATTCCGTATAGCAGTTGGGCAGTGGGCGCAATGCCGCACAAGCGGCACATAGAGGTACATATCTCCTCGCAGAGCAGGTTGGGCTCGAAGCGCATGAACTCCTTGTTCATGATGTTGTATACCTTGATGAGCCCGTCGTGGTTTTGGATGCTCTGCGAGGAGGAGGCACCGCTGCGCAAGGAGGCGCTGTCCGCCAGCGAAGTGCGTCCGCTGCTGCTGTCGTCCATTTTGCGGCTGGCTAGTCTCCGAAGGCTGCTTCTCACCTCTCCTCTCCTCAGCAATCCCCGCGGGACTCCTGGCCTAACCCAGCACTCCCTAGTGTTTGGCCTCCAGTACGACCGGTATGGGGCCAGCCAATCCCCTCTAGAGTTCCGCGACTAGTCCAGCTGGCGACGCAGCAAAACACCGAGTCTCCGAGTCTCGAAACCAGAAACCGATGTCGGAAAACCGAGAGATGTGACACTTTGGATCGAAGGTCTGGCCAGTGCGGCGGCGGGGGAGTAGCCGGTACAAGTTTGATCCCTCCGCCCAGCTTGTTTATGTTCGCGAGCCGAGCTGAATTTCGATCCGGACCCAGCCACGAATCAACGAATACGATCCCCACGAATTGGTGTTTTGGTTTCGCTTGCTCGCTTTTCGCAGCTTCTATCGGAATTGTCTGCCGGCCAGTGTGACCGCACTCGCTGTGACGCTTTTATCCCATTCACAGCTAGCGATGGACGCTGCAGAGGGATTATCGCGAAGTTCGCCAAAATACCGAGACTTTCGTTATTGGAAAGTACTAGATGATTGATTAATTGAATATGGTTGATTAAAACCCGAAATAATATTTAAAAACAAAAAGTTTTTTAACTTGAGCTGATTTAAATGTATTTAGATGATATTTTGATTTTCATTGCGTTTTATTCTTCTCAATCTCACAAGCAAATGTAAAACACTTAATATGCAATCTAATTCAGATACTAAATGACTCTTGACTTTCAATGTTCTTTCAGAAACATTCAAAACTTTAAATGATTTGAATATTTACATAATTGTCTGACCATAAATATTTAGATGTGGAATCTTATTCCTAAATGTAAATAAAATTGTTAGGTAAAATGTGTAAATGTTTATGTTTTACTCCTTTTAGTTCAAAACACAATGTTTAAGTCAGGAAAATAATTTAACAAAATAATATGCAAACACTAACCATATTATAGTTTATTAGTTTCTGTAGAAACAACGCAAAAAACATTTATATATATTACATTTTTCCATTTCCAAACTAAGTTCTAGTTTTTGAACCCATCTGGCAGGCCTGGCGCAACCCGTTCGTGCGATGTTCCGACTGTGTGGCAGCCCTGTCGTTCGTCTCTCATCTGTCACTGCCTCTCGTCTTTATATAACCTAGAAACTAAAAATCAAATCAAATCAAAAAATTCAAGTATCGGCCCCTTGGACGCTGTATTTCGCCGATTGTTCAATTAAAAGCACACGCTTGCAGCCAGGATGTCCGATTTCGAGAATCTGTCCGGCAACGACAAGGAGCTGCAGGAGTTCCTAATGATCGAAAAACAAAAGGCTCAGTTCAACGCGGAGGTAGGAGAGATGGGTTAAGGGGCAAGTTATGGTGCAGTAATATTTGAATGTCAATTTTCCACCCCATAGATACACGAGTTCAACGAGATCTGCTGGGAGAAGTGCGTGGGGAAGCCGAGCACCAAACTAGACCATGCCACCGAAACATGCCTCAGCAACTGCGTGGACCGCTTCATCGACACCTCGCTGCTGATCACCCAGCGGTTCGCCCAAATGCTCCAGAAGCGCGGCGGCTCCGGCGACCTGTAAACTCCTCCCAGCTCCTCCTCCCCCCAACACCTCCCATCCTTTCCAGACACCACTGGGCAATGAGGAGCGGGATCAGCCACTCGGAGCCGGGCGCTTCGCCACTGTCCTACTGTTAAAGCTATTCTTAAACAAAAATTATCATGTAAGCATTTTTTTTCCCCGCTGCGATGCTCACTGAATACCCAAGTAGCCCAGCAGCCTCAAATTCGCAACCTGTGACCCCCCGACACGTAAACCACAGTGCTCCGCCGGAGTCCGCTGCGTGTTATGTGTTGTACGGCTCGGAACAACAAAGGAAGTACAGAGAGTGCCAGCCTGACGGACTGCTGTAAATCCTGTATACTACTATATTGTTTTGACGGCCTGTTGCAAAAGAAACCAAAATAAATACATCTTGCGTTTTGTATGTTACACATCAAGGAATTTTCACTGTCTCCAACGGTTGGCATTGTTTATGTAGCAATTCTTTATTCACGAATTCTGTGCTTTGCTTTGCCTTTCGATAAATTCAAAATCTACAAATTTTTGTTATACAGTAATCATTTTATTTTTCTAAATTTGTGTTATTCCCAAGACTTGCGAACAATTTTTTAATTGATGTCAATGGCTTGCCTAATGGTTTATAATAGTAATAATATTTTTTGTTGATTTATATGTACAACATTAATATTATGAATTAATCTATTTGCACAAGTAACTTAATATGAACAAAGAACCTTGGTCAATATGAATTTATCAACAAATATAATAAACATTTTCGACCCCATGATATTGAAAAGTTCGTAAATCTTAAGTTTTTTGTGAAATAGTTGGTTCCAATGGGATGTGCTTTGATAAAGTTTACTTAAAGACCAACTGGAAATTCGTTAGTTTAAAGTAAGTTAGATTCATTAATGGACGATTTTAAAGTTTCGATGAGATACGATGATAAAAAAAATGAACAAAATGCAGATATTAAGTTTAAAATTCCAATTGCAAATAATACAAAATTCCAATTGGGCGCCAATTTCAGAGTTGCCAGATTATTGCAGGAGGGCGAAATAATACCGTTTACCAAGTAAATAAGAGTTGAGATATTAACGTTTTCCCCCAAGTTCCAAATGCTAGACAATTTATAGTCAATGATAATGATAGTGCTTCTTTTTCCCTTTGTAACCCCTTTGATCTCCATGTTATTTACCCCCTGCAAGGTTTAACTTGCACTCCTTGGGTAAAGCTTTGTCTGCGGGATATTTGGCAGGATTCGATTGCGAACAGCTGGTAACACTGGCCGAACTAGCAGTAGTGTTGCCTTATTTTATTCCACAGAAAATCGTAATATATCCAACGTGCAACTTATTTATATTAAACATAAAATTCCCGAAGGCTGTGCCAAACGCATGTCTGCGAGTGTGTGAGTGTTCAGTTGCGAATTGCAATTGCAAACATAAAGTATTCTCTGTTAAATATATATTATACATCGGTCGGTCGGTGTACAAAAAAAGTCGAGCAAAAGGAACGAAAAGTTAGCTCTCTCTCAGATCCGAGTAAAAACATGAATACTTTACCCAACCGAAATGGGATATAAAAAACATGAATTCTTTTTTTGTTAAGGTGCTCCTGTTTTAGCTCCTGTTTTTTTTTTACAGCCATGTAAAAGTGTGTGCTTGGTGGTTGTATATATATATATATGTGTGCGTGTGTATGTAAGGGATGTTGTCCCAGTCCACTTTTGTTGTTGTAAATACTGATGATATAAAAATCGGGAAAAATCAAATAATTAAAAGCACGTGTGTGTTGGTGTGTGTGTGTGTGTGAGAGCGTAACGGGAAATCAGTTTCTTTTTTTGTATTTCGATGATTACCATTTTTTGGATGTAAAATAAAATACATACATAATTCAGCATCACACGGGTGCGAATGTGTGCGTATTAATAAGTTTACAGTACTGCCCATATCTATATCTCTGTCTCTCTTTCCCTCACTCGCTCTCTCAGTCCCGCTCTCCCTCTCTCTTTCGCTCTCATCCTCTGTGTGTGCATACATTATATTGTATGGCCGTGTGTGTGTATTATTTTATTGTATATTGTTTTTTTTTTTTTTCGGCTGCTCTAAAAATAACATGCACACTTTACCAAAAAGCCCGACAATAATTATGCTGCGGCTGAATAATTAATCACCGACCCAGTTTCCCGTTCACCCGTTCACCCATACACCCGCAATGTTCGTATTTAACGTGAGCCTATCCGATCCGCACACAAATACAAATACAATTACAACCACAAAACCACAGGCGACATGTCAAGGTCAGAAGTGCGCCAGTTTAACGTCAATCCGTAACGGTTAAAATCTCGCTACATGTGCGTATCTCTGCGTGTGTGTGTGTGTGTGTGTATGCGTGTGTTCGGAATCGAGTGTTTATTGCATCGTTTTTGGTGCATACTTTTCTGCGTTCGCGCCTGCCTCAGGTGCACTGACATGTGTGTAGGTGCATCTATGTATGTGTGGCTATGGTGATCGCTGGCTAAAACGGAAACGGATCCTGTACAGGATTTTCTTGCCAGCTGACTCGTTTAATTTTCCACAAATATTGCAGATTTTTTTTAAGATCATTTGATAAAAAAGAGATCTGGCTTTGCTTTCTGTATCGAAATTTAATTTAAAGCGAATATAACTTTTGTCTGGATTTTGTATGTATTTAAAATGAATGTCGCGTTAATAACTTTCTAAAAAAACCCGCATTTCATGATTTATTTATTAAAAAATAATATAATAAAAACCACTTTGAACTAAAAGGACCCAAAGAAACGTACTATTTTAATTTGTTGCATACATTTACTTAATATAATAGGTTGTGCTTGAAAATATCTAGACCAGCGACACCAAAGAATTAAATTTGAATGAAATATCAAGTTTAGTTTAATCATTTCATACATACATATCAACGAGTCTGACTGCTTTTCTGCTTTCAATGCGATTGCTGTATAAATGTCATATCCTTGCTTACACTCACAGACATATATTTGTATATATAAAATATATATAGTACATATATGTACACACGGCAAGCACCCTCGAACCATAAAAATAGGCAATGCAATTGCGCACAAATGTGTGTGCATATGTGTGCGTGCATATCAATTATACGACGTGTGTGCGCTTGAAGAGAATGAAAGAAAAAAGCTTGAAGCGGCTAAAAGACATTAAAAATAGGAAACAAATGACGCACATAAATTAAACGCATAGCTATTCAACGTCCAACGGGCACTTTGTATTTCTCGGATAGGAGGTATTAATTTATTTCGTTCTTGGTCAAATCAAAATCAAAAACAAAAAAAAGGAAAAGAAAAGGAAATAAAAGAAAAGGCGCAAGGATAGATTTACGACAGGCGGTTAAAATTTGTAAGGGGCGGTTAATAATGATAATAACCGTAATAACCGGTACGTAATTCCCAAGGGTTATTGAACTCGGCCATCGTTACCGTTGCCGTTGCCCCATGTTTTCCGTCTTGCTCTTGTTATTGTTCGTATTATTATTTCAGTACTCAGTACTCATTGTTGATGCGCTGTTCCTAGTTTCCAGTCGTCGGTCATTCCCACTATTATCTTTCTTTTCCACAATTGCCCCGCCATATCTCTCGGGTCTGGCTCTTCGATTGTTTTAAGTAATTCACGTCATCGACGTATGCATTATTAATAATAGTAACTGGTCCCTGTGTGTCCGTTTCTATTCTTTACCTTTGCTTAGGGTAATTGAAATGCAATTGCGAGGATACTCTAAGATGCAGGACCCCAAGCTGGCGTTTATGTATTCATTTTGAATAGACCCCTTATTATCTCGACTAATTACTTAGTTGTGGTAGTTCTAAAAATGGTAAAATGAACTATTTCATGATTTTATTCATTTAAAATGTTTATTACCATTAATATTCAAAATATATTCATATTTATATGCTCTGTACTAGTTATTTACGAATAATTTCAGTGTACATTTCTTGTTTGTAAATTGCTTTTATACCCTTGCAGAGGTTATTATTATAGATTTTTACAATAGGTCCATTATATCTTATATCAGCCAACGATCATCTAGCTAGAGAGGTGGCCTTTCTTTATTATTTTTAAATATTATTGGCGATTCAATTTCAATGCATTAAATATTGTTGACTGATTTATTTTATTTGCTTATATTCGGAGCCCCTTTGGGACTGCCTTAACTGAATTTGCGTTGCGTGCTTTTGTTTATTTTTTCGTTGCATAAACAAATCGGCTAGAATTTCAACATAAATTTTGAATTTGTTGTTGCCGTTTAATGATTCGATTTATAATGATTTATTTGTCCAAACAAATATTAATATTCTCTGCTCGCTAAACAGAATTGAACATTTGCTGCTCTGTTAATTTTGATTATCTCGACTTTGGCAAGTTTTTCAAGGAGTCGCAGACATGGACAGCGGTATAGCTATAGCTGTACCTTTGGCCACGGCTATAGCCATGGCTACAGTATATATGCAAACACTAATTGTTGGACGGGCCAACGACGACTGAGAATCGTTCGGGAATCGGTCGGGAGCACTGCAGGAAGAACGGAGGGAAGAGGGTTGTGGTGTGGAGGGAGCAGGGAGCGGTTAGCAGGGAGGAGGGGAAGAGCAACTGAGATGGCCAAGAGAGCGGCCGAAATAGAGGGCCGAAAGCAGAGCACAGCTCCGCTCCGTGTTATTGCCTCAGTTGGACGTGTGTCTGTGTGCGGTGCGGGTGCTTTACGGTTTTTCGACTCCGACGTCCGGGAATCTAGATTTCCACCTGGGCATGTAACAAGTTATAAAACTAAGACTGCAAAAACTGAAATTCCCCTTAACCCTGTTTGTTTTTTTTTCGTTTGTTTCTTCTGTGTGTTGTGTGGTTTTTGTATTGAGAGAACGGCTGGCAAATTAACTAGAGCAAAGGCGAGAAAAAATCTGCTGAAATAGCAAAAAGCCAGCACCACCAGCAGCAGCAGCAGCAGCTCGCCAAAAAATATGTAAATAAAAACGAGCCCGACAATAGACAGCGATCGCGAAATGAAACGAAACAAATCTTTTTTTCGGGGCGACCAGACAACGAGAATTTCGACATCGCAGCGACGCTATTTGTTCAGCATTTCATTTTCTCATTTCCCAAATATGAGTGGTCTGAAAAAATAAATAAATACAGTGGACACTGCCCTAAAGCATACCAAATCTATGAGTGATTCAGAAAAAATTAAGTCTACGTAGTAAACTATTTAGTTACACAAGCTGATCTCTTTTTATGAGCCATACAACTTCACAGTGCATTAAAAATGCGTTCGAGTACCAAAAAAAAGACTAAAAAAGTGCAACTTTTAATTAAATTTAGTAATTCTATTTATCTAAAGTTTTGATACCCTTGCAGTTACAAAACTTCATTCTTCCACTCAGAAAGACGGAAATTATCGTGTCTAGTTAATTGATTCGGAAATGCTTACATTTATTTATTATAACGATCTAACTCTAATTTAAATAACAGTCGAAGGTATACAAAATTGCATAAAATTGTCTTCTTTGCATACAAATTTAAGCATTAAAATATATACAAAGTTCTAAGATATATTTACTTAAAAAGTTGTTCACAATAGTGTGAAAACACTTTCATAAATATAATAAAATGTAATTGGTATACCGAAATTAATTACAATTAACCAAATAGGATATTATACTTTCCAAAATCATTATTGGTCTATAAAATAGGTCAGATATGCGATAAAATGATGTTAATGCGACTAGTTAAATCAAAATTTTTACATTTAGTACAGATTATGTGATTTTATGATCGATTTCGTAAAATTCATTTAAAAAATACCTTTTTAATCTTTTAATTCTTCTTATTTATCTTCTATGCAAAGCGTAAGAATTAGTATTATGCAATTTAAATAGTTTATCATTTTGCAATGCCCAGTTTTTGAAGTTATTAGAATGCCAGTGACTACTGTTCACTTTTCGTTGTAAGACCAAATGCAATGTATGCGTTTAATTCCCTTGTTATTGTTTATTTTGTAATTATAATTATACAATTAAAGTTGATGCAAAACAAATTGTGTGATTTACTTACGTTGAAATGTTTTATTTTGTTCTCCGCCTTCTAGATGGTGGATGGAATACAGTGAAGCCTATCAAATGCGAGCCAAGGAAATAATCAAAGTATCTGAATCTGAAACCGATCAAAAATTCCAGACGTAACGATTTTCCTCCTCATTTTTTGTTGTTGTGCTGTGCCGGTGTGTGAACGAGACAGAGAACGACGAGCAGAAAGAGAAGGAGAAGGGTTCCGAAGTTCTGAAGTTCTGAAATTCCGAAATTCTGAAATTCCGATTCCAGACCCGATTCCCATTTCGATGATATTCAAATTGCAAGTGCAGTGCGACAGAGAACCGAACCGGATGCAAAGTGTCACTACTGAAATGTGAAGTTTCCAGATAGAAATGTGAACAACAAAAATCCAAGCCGAAACGTAACGTAACGCAAAGTAACGCAACGCACACGTAAATGTAACCACAACTGCCCAAAAAAAAAAACAACAAACCAAAACAAAACAAAACAAAAAACACTGAAAAAGCGAAAAAATGCATAAAAATCCAAAGAATCTCCAAGCCAAATAAAATCATATTTGTACATATATAAAAAAATACACACACTCAAAGTATATAAATATATATATATAGACTATACACAAATATATAAACATATATGTGCCTGCAGAAATAAATTAACCAAACTAAAGCGTATTTAGCGGAATAACCAAAAGCGAGCCACATTTTTTTTAACTCGACAAACGACCCAAGTAAATACTCAAAATTGCGACCCACGCGCTACCGAGTTCGACGGCTTTGAACCACACTCAAGGCTGCGCCACCGCCACCGCCACCAGCACCACCATCAACCTCAACATCAACATCAACAGTAGTGGTCGACAGAACACCACTCACAGAATGCCAGTGAAAAAGCAAGGTAGGCGAAAATTGCATTCCATATTCCCTGCACCCTTCTCCCCTTCCCCCTTCTCCCCTCATAAATTCCTTTATTTATATTTTCCTCTGTCTCTGGGTTACAGTAAAAACTAAGTAAGATATGAAATGTTGGGGTCAGGTTGATTATTTAATGCCAACAATTGGCAGATTTCATAGGTCCATTTGCAGACCACTAAACCGAATTCAAAGTTCGTTTAAAATTTTTGTAAATCTCTTTGGGTGTTTTTTTTTTTAATTTGACAGAATAGCAAAATATTGCCAACAATAAGGATTATCTCATTAATTTGTAATATATTTAAGAATATGTAATACCACTAACAAAAAATAGGATACTAATTCTGAAAAAAACTTGTAATCGTTTTGTTTGGCTTTAAGAATTGACAAAATGGTTTTCTAAAGCTAAGGGAAATTATGATAATATTAATAAAATATAATAAATTCTTTTATTTGTATATTAAGTGAGCACAAAATTATTTTAGCCAGATAGAATATATAATGCAAACAATTGGAAGATGCCAAACTTCTGTGTAAAACTTTAAACCAAAAAGGTGTAGACCAGAAAACCAAGAATTCAAAGATCGTTTAGAACATTAAAATAAATCGTTAAAAATATGTTTTCTTTAATTTAACAGAATAGCCAAATATAGACAAAAATATGGAATAGTTCAATAATTCATAATAGATTTAAGAATAAGTAATATCACCAATAAACAGGGTGTAAATCGTGGGGTTTGGTATATCAATTAAACAAAAATTAATGGACACATAATATTTAATTAAATAAAATTCTATTGTATCTAAATTCATGTGAATACATTGTATTGGATTATGGGTCCATAAACTAAAATATTGATAATAAAAAAAGAAAAATTTCATATCAATTTATTCTCATGGATTTGTAAATGCCAGGATTATCGATTAAATTAGTTGTATACTTTGAGTTGTTAAAAGTAAATGCCATTTCTTGAGCTGATTTTAACAAAGCATATTATAGATATGTCAGTTCTTAGATCTTATATGCCACAACCGTCCAACTACAACCACAAAAAAATATGAAAACTTCGGCTGAGCAAATATCTGATTTGATTATGTCACACACGAATCATATTTGGGCAACTGAGCTGACAAAAAAAAATCAAGAACTACGAGCTCGGGGAAAGGGCAAATGAAATAAAGGCTGTAAAAGACGGAAAATGGTTTGGGAATGGTCTGGGGCTGCCAGCAGCTTCTCAAATGGACAGTGAAGGTCAATTTCAGCGGCATCAAACCTAGCACACAGATACATTTCGGATGTTGTAGTGTGCGTAGTGTGTGTATCTGTGTGTGTGTGTGCGGGGCATAATGTGACTCGGTTATAATAATAAATTATGTGTTTAATTTTTTGGCAAACGTTGGGCGGGCGAATGGCAAGAGTGTCAGGATGGGGCTTGACGACCTCTGACCTCTCCCCAAAGGGGACAACAAACCATCAAATAGTAAGGGAAACCAGGCTTTCCTAAATCAATAGCACCAAATATATTAGTACAAATTCAATTAAAATAATAATAATAATTTTATTGGACTTAAAATCAGATATAAATATTATACTTAAGAATCCTTTTATTTCTTTTGATTTATTTATTTGGTGTTAATTTTTCACGCTATTTAATTGGATACTTGAGCAAATAAATAAGGTAAAAAGTAAAAGAACAACTAAGAAAACTAAGAAATTTTGAAAAAGCGTCAATCTTTATTGATTTATTGGCGGTAGAAGAAAGACAAATAAGATGGGTAAAGAACAACGTTAACAATTCTCGCTGTATGGACATATTATAAAGCTAAAAAGTCGGCCCAGTTTGTCGCGCTACTTGGACCTGAAGAGAGGTCTTCTTCGTTTGTTCCCGGGCATTAGAATGGATTCGGATACGGACTCTGAAGACGGACGGGGGAAGAGCAGCGATCCAAATGAGGGCTTGCTCAGCAGTGATGATAAAACATTCCACGATGAGGACGATGACGAAGGGGAGGACTCTTCGCCAGCGGATGACGAGGAAGAACCGGAGGAGGAGTCTTTGTTGCCACCGAAGAAACCGCAGAAGATTCGACTCGAAGAGGAGCTGCCCCCTTTGGTTCTGGTTCAAGCGGCGGAAGCCGTAGAAGGGTCCGCAGAAATCGATGAGGCTACCCGAGTTTGTTTGCCTGTTCAAGAAAAAGAATCCGTAGAATCTGTAGGAAAGGAACTGGAACCGGAACCGTCAAGGGACGCTATAGTGGAAACTGAGGAATCGGAACCCCTAAAATGTCCTTCTTCGCTGCGGGACAGTGTTCGGGAGTCCGTTGAATGCTTCTATTCCGCACAGGATCTACTGGAATACGGGCACATGCTGTCGTCCAGTTCAATGGTTCGCACTCCGGATGTGGAGTCCGGCTATTTTGAGAAATCCGAGAGCGACGTCTCCCGCGATGAATGGGAGGGTCCCTCGCCCTCGTCCTCGGGCGCCGCTCGCTGTCGACTACTATCCGGAATCTCCGGCCTGTCCGTCTCCTCATCCAGCAGACATAGTTCGGAGGGCCTGCGCATGGAGCTCAGTCGCTTTCGGGCCATGATCGAGACCCTCGAACGGGAGAGTCTCGAGAAGACGCAGTCGGATCTGTTGAAGCCGAAAAGCAAACCCAAACCGAAGCAGAGAACCCATCTGCAGGAATCGACCGGGGAAAGTGGTTCCGAACAAGGGTCGGATGGGGGCTACGAGCGGGGTTTCTGGTCCACCATTTTCGGGCAGGCTGCTCTCGAGATCAGCCAGGATGAAGATGAACGAATGGCGGAAATACAAAGTACGAGTGTTGGGCTAAAGAAAGGTTTAATAAATAATATTCTTAAGAGTTGGAATATATAATAATATTTCAAGCAGAAATACCGAAACAATATTGTTGTATATAATATTTGTATGACTTGCAATATTACTTTAATACAAACAGAAAGTTAGGTTAAAATCAGATTAAATTTAATTATTTCCGCATTATCATATTTCTAGATTTTATAATATATTTCCAAATTGTAAGCAATTGTTTCAAAAATGTTTAGCAGACAAGAATCAAACGAATTTAATTTTAAAAGAACATTTTAGGAGGTATATGAATATCCGGAATACAAAACTTAAATCCCTGTTCAATAACACAAGATTCTTACCAATATTACGATTATTAACCATAACTAAACTTTTTAATTTAACTAATTAATAGACCTTCAACTAAGGGATACTATTAAGCTTGAAAGTGTTATTAACGTATTAAGAAGGGAACTTTTGCTGGGTACTAACGATGTATTACGAGTATTATTAACCCAATGCAAATTATTTAGATATAATTAACCAGTGCGTTAAATGTTTATCTGTTATCTGTTAATTTTTAAATATTTTATTTAACTTTTTCTTGTTTTCCTATCCTTTGCAGAGGCTCATCGGGCTCTCGAGCTGCTCGAGGACTATCATGCCAGACTCTCTGAGCCGCAGGATCGAGCTCTGCGAATTGCAATCGAACGCGTTATACGCATTTTTAAGTCTCGCTTGTTTCAAGCGCTTTTAGGTAAGTAATCCAACCAAAAGATATAACAACAAGAAAGGAAGGCTAGCTTCGGTACCCGAAGCTTAGAATACCCTTGCAGACCAGTTGCCTTTAAACTGTTCCATCGATTGTATGGCAGCTATAGGATATAGTGATCCGATCTTTGGTTTTTAAATTTCTAAAAAGGCTTTAATGTCTATGAAAACTGTTTTTCTCAAGAATGAATTAATTTTCTTGAAAAACACCAGAGTTATGCTCAATGACCCATTTTCTCTTATCGTTCCTATGGCAGCTATAGGATATAGTGGTCCGATTTTAATGAAACTTTCAGGATATGTCAAAATAGTTATTAATAAGAGTTTCCTAAGAAATAAAAAAAATATCTTTAAAAATGGCGAGTTTATGGCACTTTTTCCCAATCGTTCCTATGGCAGCTATGTGATGTAGTGTTCCGATTCCGGCCGTTCCGACTTATATACTACCTGCAACAGATTGAAGGGTTGGTGCAAAGTTTCAGCCCGATAGCTTTAAAACTGAGAGACTAGTTTACATAGCAACCGACAGACGGACAGACGGACAGACAGACGGACAGACGGACATGGCTAGATCGACTCGGCTGGTGATGCTGATCAAGAATATATATACTTTATAGGGTCGGAGATGTCTCCTTAACTGCTTTACAAACTTCTGGTCAAAATTATAATACCCTCTGCAAGGGTATAAAAATACGGCATTTTAAATGATTTCATTTGGTTTTAAAAGCGAAAATAATGCTCCATATAAGGTAGTGTTAAGTGTGTAATTAAACTGAATAATTATCGGTAGCTTTAGTGCTTCGAATAAAAGTGGTATTTACACGCAAGGTAATCAATTAAGGGAGAAAAGAAGAAAAAATCGTTGGTATTTAATTATAAAAATCTTAGGGTAAACAAAAACCAACTTTTATCTAATAATTTTGAGCCACTTGGATATGCAAATAATTGAAATCACTTTCAAAATATAATATCATCGCCTTGATTGACCTAGAACCTTGGGAGAAAGTTGCGAAAACTTTCTCCCAAGATGGTTGTGCACTGCTTGATGAGCTGGAAAGATCCTTGAAACGTTGTTATCTGTGCCGTTTGCCTATCGTCTATCGATTTTTTGTCTGTTTCTTCTTGCTGGAAATTATTTCCACTTGACAAGCAGCAACACAAACAACAACTACAACTACAACAACAACAACAACAATGGGAATGGCAACAGCAACAACAATGGCAATATCAGCAAAACAATAATACTGCATAGGATTTGGGTCAAAGAGCCCAGCAACAGCGGAAAACAGCAGGCAACCGAACAGCAGAAATGCTGCCAACTTGGCTACTTAATGGCTAAATTTATTACCAAAGATTACCATGTGGAAGATGAGCATTGGGAACATGGCCTCTTAACTTGTTAGCTAGCTAAGCTTTATCCTCTTGGCAGTTTTATAGTTGAGTTGCAGGTTGTTTATGCTCGTATGTTTCTCCGAAAATCCTTTTTCAAAAGTTAGCCCATCATAGTTACTTTTTGAGTTTTGAGTTTGGACTTTTCAGGTACGTGTAGTATATATATAAAAGTAACATAAAGTGGTAAAACTTATTTTATAACGTCTTTATTTAATGGGAACACACTTTATCCAATGACTCTTTTTCCTCGAGTTTATTAAATTAATATCAAGTTTGCCTTCGTGGATTGATTCTTTTTTATATATTAACTATTATATATATTTTATTATAATTTAATTTTAACGCCACCTGTTGAGTTTCTTAAATAATTTTGAAATTTTCAATGCAACTTACTCTCGATAAAAGCTCGAAGATCTCGGGTTGTTTTTATACCCTTGTATTATAATTTTCCCCAGAAGTTTGTAACGCAGTGAAGGAGACATCTCCGACCCTATAAAGTATATATATTCTTGATTAGCATCACTAGCCAAGTCGATCTAGCCATGTTCGTCTGTCGGATGCTATGTAAACTAGTCTCTCAGATAAGATTTATTCTTTAGGAGCCCCTATTTAATGACTATTTTAAACCATCCTGAAAGTATTATTAAAATCGGACCCTATATCTTATAGCTGACAATTAATTCATTCTTGAAAAATATATTTTTTATAGTCATTAAAATTAAAAATTAAAAATCGGGAAACATTATCCTAGAGCTACTATACAAACGATCGAAAGGTTTCGGGCCCCGAAGCTAGCCTTCCTTTCTGATTGAAACAGTTGCCATTGATGTATTCAGCCACATTTCGCCACATGTGGAGACTTTTCGGCAGCACTGTCACATAGTTCTTTTTTTGTTGTTGTTGCTGTATTTTTTTTATCACCCTCAGTCCATATCCGTCCATCCATTTCTGGCCTGCAGTTGTCTGCCATGCGGGGCTTGCCTGTTGTATAATTTGCAAAAGTTCTGCCTCGCTCTGTGTGGGGCCATATCCCTGTGGCCCCTTTCTGTTCTCTCCAAAGCCAAAGCCAGAGCCCCTCTCTTTCTGGTCTTTCTGGGCGCCCCGTTCCTTTTCTATTGGACCCCTGGGTGCAAAATGTGTTGCCCGCTGTCAGAGGCAGTTGCATAATCCGGTTCGGTTCGTTTTGTTAGATGACTTCGCCTCTATCGCCGCTTCCTTCTCATCTTCCTCTGCCTCTTCCTCTTCTTCTACCTCCTTCTCTTCCCCCTCCTCCTCCTCCTCCATCTCCTTCGTTTTCCCTTCGCTTTATCCGCTCCTCCTTCATTTCTCCAGTTACCGTTAGCGTAACAGTTTCACTGGCTGCGCTTGGCGTGTCAGAAATGTTAAACGCCTGACAAACACACACACACACAAGCAAACACCGACACGGACACACACAAGCAAACACGGACACACACAAGCAAACACCGACACAGATACAAGCGCAAAGCACAAACACTGGCAAACATGCAAACAAGCCCAACAACACGTGACGGGTTGGAAAAGCGAAGCTTTCAAACGGCTAAACATTAAAGTGGACCCAAAATTGGCATACTTAAGCGGGGGCCGGCATTAGCATTAGCTTTAATATTCAATTAGCCCCTCCAGACTAACTGCAACTAAATTGAAAGGGAATTAGGGAAACGGAATCGTGGTAACGAATGCAATTTGGTAGTTATTAAAAGGCTGATTGAACTTCTTTAGCTATTACCTGGATTAATCGAAAATTGTACCACAAATATTTGATGGATTCACATTGTTGCATTCAAATTAATCACTTCAATTTAATCATGGGAATTAAATGAAACCAATTAACTTAAACTTGATCTTTAAAAATATTTATATCCTAAATATTTATCTTTTTAATTCCTACAATAATTATTAAATTCTTTGCTTGGCAATGTGATTTTTATTTGCATGGAAAAGCTATATGTCTTATGATTTTATAACTATTTTCTTAGTGTCCTGTAAAAATAATACCCTTAGGAAGTGTATACGAAACTTGCTATTTCGAAAGATCTTTTTTCATTACTCTGCAGAGTCACAAATTCATAGTCACAAATGCAGAGTCACAACTCAAATAAAAATGCTTTTAATATTTAAATAGTATATACATCAAATAAATGCTAACATGGCGTATGTGTGATATGCTTCCAGCATACAAACACTTTTATTCCATCACATTGTGGCACTATGACCTTTAATTTGATTTAACATCCCGTTGAGGTCCACCCTTTTGCGATGTGTGTGCGTGCGAAATAATTAACAAGGTTTCAGTAGCATCCTAAATACATGGACATAAAGCTTATGTTTGGCGCCTGATGTTCAACTTGAGGTTAGCTCTGGGACTTTCCCCTCCCATTCCCATTTCCTTTACATTTTCAATCCCTCAATCTCCCGGCTGGTGGAAAACTTTTTCTTTGATCGATCTTTACTGAAAATAAACTTTTCCGATGTTGATTTGAATCTAGCATTAACTTTATAATAACTCATTACCTATGTACTCGTACATAGATATACAAACATGCATTGGAAAATATTTTCATTTGAATTTGATAATTTATCGCACCTGATTAAAATAAAGCTCTTTATTTTCTGTGCCATGTCTAAAATATTAATTGAACTGAGTATTTTGAATTGTTTAAACCAAGTTTGTGTCAAACAGTTAAACATAAAATACATATATTTTTTCACATAAGGGACAACACTGCGTATGAGTAATACGCAAGTTCAAGAATATCCACAGGCATTATTTGTACATCATGGGCTGAACTTTGTAGCTTTCATCCAAATCCAGTGTCATGCAGGCACTTCAATTGGCACTCAAGAGCCTGTTAAGGATACGATAAGGATGCGCAGCATTTCGAGGGGTGCCGGATGAAGGGCCTCGGTAGAGGGCACCATGTGCCGGGCAAAATCCCAATTTAATTGGCCTAGAATTTGAATCATCTGCAACCTGGCCCTACATATTTGTATTTGCATATATGTGTGTGTGTGTACATATATATTATATCGATTTCTCGGAACTTCTTCAACGAGATAAAACGGCAATGGCGAGCACTAAGCCATCTTCATATTCTCAAGCTAAAATGTTGTGCCATAACAACAACCGCAGCAGCAACAGCAGCAGGAACAAAATCAAAATCATAATCAGAATCAGAATCAGAATGAAACCAAACAGAACAGAGCTCAAATTGAAAGGCAGAAAATAATAGAAGAAGGCAGAAAGAAGCACCAACAAAGCCATCGCAGGAAGAATTCCCAGGCATTCGAGACTCATTTTAAGTTCAAGTGGCCAAATCGATTGCATAACGGTATGCCGATGTTTACATACACAAAGTACAGGCAACACTCGAAAACTGGCTTCAAAATTTGTGTGTGTGTGTACGGGGTTAATGATTATTAAATTATTTATTGAGTTTTTTTTTCAAATTTCCCAACTTATAAGCGCCAATGCATTAAAAGAGACATTTTCGAACCTTTTAATTAGAATATATAATATTAGAATCAACAAACAAAATGTCATACGATTGATACACACAAATTGCTCTAAAATGTATACCTTTATAATGGAGGAAAAGCATAACTTTGTTAATTTTTAAGTGCATTTTGTTTTAAATATCTATTATAAAAGGTCCTAAACCGTTTTTAAGAAGTTCGAAAAGCTTACATAGATCTGCAAGGATGCTTTAACCCTGATTTCTTAAAACTAAGCCCTCAACCCAGACTATAAAAATCAGGTGAAAACTGTTTTTATAATTGCACAAAGCAATTATTTAGTATTTAATCTTAACATTAAATTTGATTAATTTTTTTTAATTTAAAAAGCCAATATAATTAATTATCGAATGCACACTGTGCTTGAGTATTTTTTTCATACAATATTGCTGGCATATCGCATATCGAATGCCCCATGGAATTCAATGCTCCATGCCTTCTCTCTCTCTCCCTCTCTCTCTCTGCGTTGTTCACCCGTCTCTATCGCACGCCACTGCACTTAACGGGAACGCGAACTGGAACTGGAAAGGGGAACGGGAAGGGGAAGGGGAAAGGGAAGCGACGCTATCGTGCACAGGAAATTAAATGGGCGCCATGGATTTCGTTTGAATTTGATTTCTATACCCTTGTAGAGAGTTTTATAATTTTAACCAGTTTGCAACGCACTGAAGGAGACTTCTCTTAGCCTATTAAATTAATATATTCTTGATTCTCTCAGTTTTAAAACTATCACTTTAAAGCTGAAACTTGTCGGTCGGAATCGGAACATTACATCGTATAGCTTCCATGGGAACAGGAACGATTAGGAAAAAGAGTCATAAATCAAATTTTAAAATTATTAATTCATTCTTTAGAATTCACTATTTAATTACCATTTTATCTGTCCTGAAAGTCCCCTAAAAATCGCATCACAATATCCTTTAGCCGCTATAAATAGGATCGATGGGAAAAAATGGGTTTAACTCTGGTGATTTTTGGAAAATATACATTTTATAGACTAAAGGTGATTTGGAAAATAACATAGAATTGGACCACAATATCCAGTGGTCTTCAAGGGTATTCTAAGTCTCGGACCCCGAAGCTAGCCATCCTTTCTTGTTTTCAATTCGGTTCAGCTCAGAATTTTCACTTTTCCAGTTTTGGTAGACGCTTCACCCGTTTTTGGGCCACTTGACTGCTGCTGAAGCGAAACATATTGGCGGTGGCATGAATGTGTGTAGGGTGTGAGAGTGTGTGTGAGTGTGTGGGTGAAGGATCCCTTACAAACTCCACCCCCACCCTCATACACCGCACGAAAAGGACCCACTGTTCCGCTGTCAGGGGGGAGGGCGTCAGTTTGCATTGAAATGCGTGCATTTGAGATGCATTCTGACAGTTTCTGATTTCCGCCTCTTGCTTCTACCCCTCTCTTTCTCACTGCTTCACCCGTCCCTGTCTCTCCTTGCGGCTCTGGGGTAAATAAATAACATAACTTTGAGATTGAAATCAGTTTCCAGTCAATTATTAGTCTACGAAAAAATAACACAAACTTAATAACAATTTGCAGATTGACTGGAAATTAAATTCACAAACGAAATGGGCAAATAAATTGAAATTGCTAACTTTTTTCTGTTTGTAAATATATCAATTAAGGAAATTAATATCTTAAGTTAAATGTGACTTAATGTTACACAAGAAAAACTGCTTATAATAATAAACATTTTTAAGGGATTTTCTTCGATTCTTTGGATTTATTAAATATTTATAAAATACAATAAGCTTCCCACATTGACCCATTTGGACTTTTTAATGTTGAAGTGAACTAAATTTCTTTCCTGCCGAGTTAGAATGAGCAAAAATACTGATTTAATGACCTTCAGACCGGATATATGTGTACATACAGTGACAAAAAACAGGAACTCGAAGACAAATAAAAAATGCATTTGATTTGAGTGAATAATTTGTACCCTTTGGATGCCTGCAAAAAACGTTCTTTGAGGTAAGTAAATTGGTTCGAATTCAGAGTTTAAAACATTATTTAACCAATTTTCTTTGATTTTAGATTATGGAATTGTGAATGGAAAATAATAGACCAAGATGATATGGAAGATATTCAAAGAAGTCACATCAGCCAGCCTAAATACTCAGTTCTAAAAAAATATAGTTCGATAACTCAACCGATAGTATAAAGTATATAATTAAGTAATGTTTTAAGATTAATAGATAATAATGATCAACCTTTGATTGTTAAAAATGTTGTTTAATGTTAAAATGTATTGATAGGAATCATATGTTTATTAAACAAACAAAATTCTGTTTTGGAATTGTGGACGACAACTAATTAGAATAGGAGTTCAACAAAAATCCTAAATAATACAATTATTAATTATTAAGTAATATGTTTAGATTGTTAGTTGTTTGAATGTAACCTAACAAAAACATTTGAGCATTGAGTTCCACAGGCTACTTTTACCCCAATCAAAAAGACTTTCTAAAGGTCTAAAAGCTATACCTTTTAGTGGATATATACTTTGTTCATACCGAACTATTGTTGCAGGTTTTCAACTCTTAGTGTATTCTACAATATTTAGTTCATTAAGTAAAGCTAAAATATTACTATTTATTAAGTAACGATAAATATTTATATTTTGAGGATTGATTAGTACTATAAGATTACCCTTGAGTTTTTGTAAATAGATTTGTACTTTTAGATTACTCTTGAATTTGTATTAATGCTTTCTTAAATTTGTTTTTGTATTTGGGAATTTGTTGAACTACTCTTTCTATATATGGAACTCGAACTTGTTTAATATATTTGGGGAATCTGATTGTTAGGATTGTTTCAATTTCTGTATAAATATATTATCCGTAATAAGACTAGCTAACGATGTTTTCCCTTCCCCTTTTCAGATATACAAGAATTCTATGAATTGACATTACTGGATGACTCGAAGAGCATACAGCAAAAAACGGCGGAGACTTTGCAAATTGCAACGAAATGGGAAAAGGATGGACAGGCCGTTAAAATATCCGATGTGAGTAGGATTCGATGGATCGAAATTGTTCACATAGAGAATTTAAAGTGTGTTTTGGGTTGGAAGTTAGTTTGAGGGAGATGCGAATGTTAATTTATCTCCCAGTTAGAACAATATTCAAATCCTGTTTAGACTTATTTTGGACTTAAGTTTACCAGTTTCCAGTTTTGTTTCCGGACATGTCCCCCAATAGTTTAATTGCTTCAAATATCATCTCTCATCCGCATACATATATATATGTTCTGGAACGCTTACGAGTTTCATTTCCAAATCAGTTGAATCTTTAACGTTTTGCTTATACTTTAATGATTTATTCTTGCCCTAGATCAACTTAATATGTTAATTATATATATATTAATATCTGTTTACCTGTTTTCTACTGTTCTTCGCCTGTTCCACTCTGAATTTGAGCTATGATTTCTAGATCCGTTTCCCATATGTGTATATATATATATATCGTCTGTCACCGCACTCGATCTGCTCTATTCTATACTGTTCTATATTCTTCTCTTCTTCCACTCCATGCCAACTACTACTACTACTACTACTACTTACTTAACTACTTAACCCCGAAACTCGCACAGTTTATAAAAACTTCAAATTTAAATCGCAATTGCGCCTATGACTTTACCAACGACGCCTCATCCAATCAGAATCAGACCAACCAATCAGCTCTCACCCAGAATCAGATCGCCAATAATGTCGCGAATAATGTCCAGGCCCATGCCGAGGCGCTCAGCAGAACATTTAAGAGTGAATTGGAAGAGATTTTGGTAAGAAAAACACACACTGCATACTGCATAGCACACTGCCTCCATATCATATCATATCATAAGCATTTAATCTATATTCGAGTACTCGAACATACGTATCCGTTGGGTTGTCTATAATTTAGGATGGGCTAATAAGTGGCCCTGATATTCCGTGGATTGAAAACGTTCCTAACACTGCTGTTGGATTAAGTCTAGCTAATTTTTTTTTATATATTTTATTATTGAGTATATCACACTCAAATTAAAATTAAGATTTTGTTTCCGTTTGTGAGTGTTATGAAGAGCAAAAAGGGATAATCCATAATTTCAGCAAGAAATATTCAGCTTTCTTTGTTCTTTAAGATATTAATTCGATTAACTAGATATCAATTAAATTTCACAAATGTAACTTTAAAATTTTTAAGTTACAAATTAAGCTGGCTAAATGAAAACTCTCCCGATTGACAAACCTAAAAATATAATTGATGCCCTGGGAAACCAAATCACTTACGAGTATATCCAATTTCTCATACGAAGAAAAATAAATATGTCGGGCGGGAAAGAAAGGATTGGTGGAAAAATCGTTAATTCCCGACACACCAAAGTTGATCTCCTCTCCCCCACCACCACCGAAATTAGATGAAAAATCGAGCTCACAGCCATTATATTGCCCCAAAGCTAATTGAAATCTCTCAAACGTGTCCTCCGCCTCGAGCACGTGGCAGAAATAATGTGGGATGTGGAGCATACGGTTGAGAATGCCGGGTACACAGGATGGAGATGATTGCGAATTGCTAGGCAGGAGGAGCAGGGAAAGGGCTCTCAATCCTTGAGTGAGTCGGTTGAATGTCCTTAGGCTGCTCGATGTCTTGGCTGTCCATGCGGCTGGGGCTTAAGTGGCTATGACAACCGGTTTACCCATTCCTCGCCACCGATTGGGGTACTTGGATACCCGATACCCAGACCCCAGTACCCGATACCCATTAGGCAATCGTCCTTGGGATGTATATGCGGTCTATCAAAAATCATTCTTGATATAAAATTAAAACAAAATATAATTATATATATTATTATATTTATAATATAATTCCGCTCAGATAAAGTTAGCAAATTGGATGATTTAAAATTGTTAACATTTTGTTTAGTTAACTCTAAGACCTACAAAGTTATGTCAATGGGATATGGTAGTTAAATAATAAACTAGCCTATTATTATTATCTATTTAAGAAAATAATTCAAGATATACTTTTTTAATTTAAACCTGTTTAAACTAACGATCTTACACTTCGTTTGGTTTAACCTGAGAATTGTTTATTTATTGTTTAGGCCCGCATCAATTTGTTTAACCATTCTTCCAACTTTGTACCCATAAATCTGTTAAACTTGAATTACTTTTGGTGCATTTGTAGGGTATCCGGTAGTCGTCATTTGGGGTACCCTTGTTCTAGGCGATTGATGTCGCTATAGCACCTACACATTAAACGGCGGGAGCAGATACAAAAGCTCAGATTTACAACCTTTCACTTGCTCCCGGTCTCTCTCTCTCTCTCTCTCTCTCTCTCTCTCTCTCTCTCTCCCCCGTCCTCCTCTCCCTCTCTCTCTATCTACCTAGGATTCCCAAGACTCTTTCTATTCACCTCTCGCTCCCTCCCAGTCTTTCGTGCTCGCTCGCACCTTTCGTATTGTCCTTTCGCGCTCAGTCAGCTTGTTTGTTGTTTGTTGTTTGTCGCCTGGGACATGCGTACTAAGATCGTCACGTCGGGAAATTTTCAAAAACGCTCATCGAAACGTAGAACGTACGAGCTTACAAGCGTTATATTACAAATCGGCATAACCGGTGAATGGTAAATTCTGCCACAGTAGTACAGTAGTTACTGCACAAAATTCACAATACAAATTGATCGTTTCAAGGTGTTGAAATAGCTTTATCTCCAATTTTCGTGGAGTCCATGTGTTTTTGAATAAAATAAATTTAATATTAAAACTAACAAACGTAACTTTTTATGGTCAATCAAAGAATTTATTGAATTCATATTTTTAATTGGGCATTAAAACTTTGCCATTAAATCGTATTTGTTATTTTGTTTTTTTACTTTCCTAGAATAATTTATGTTTCAAAGTTAAAAAATCGTAAATATTCAATTCGGAAATTTATGGCAAATAAAAATATTAGATCAATCAATTATTTTAATTTTTTTCTCTAGTTTTTCTCTCTGCTGAGAATATTACATTATTACAAATTGAAATATATTAAATGTGAATTATATTCCAACAACTATTAAACAACAATTCAATGCTTGTGGAATGGCTTTCCCCCGACAGTATCTTATCAGCGAGTGACCACTGTAGCAAAGCTGCTTTAAGCTTGAAGGATGCTGGCCGAATGCCGACAAATGTTTGTTATCAGTGCTAACCAATGAACGATTGCCCAAGGTTCCCGTTACTTATTTTTTTCGCCTAACTTTTTGTTTTGCTTTTTTTTCTGTTTCTGTTTCGGTTTTTGTTTCTGTTTTTGTTTCTGTTGTTTTTTGCCGTTGTTGTTGTTGTTTTTTCATTTCTTTTGTTTGGCCGGGCAGCGACGTCGGCAGAGGCAGCGGAAGAGCCGAACGCCTGGGAGCGCTTTCGGTTTCTTGGCGGCGCTTCGTGGTCCAAAACGGACGGACATCAGTGGGGCCAAATCAGTTTTTTAAAAGCCAAAAAAAAGGAAGTACTTAACTCAATCAATTATTACATTTTTTCCTTTTTGAGAAGCTGGGAAAAAATTCAAATATTACAAATTATAATGAATTAAATGTTCTTCAGATGTAAATGTTATTAGCTATTAGCTGGAGTCATTAAGTTTATACCACTCATAAATAATAATTGAACTTATATTTAACACTTTAATAAATAAATTAATCAATCAATCAATTATTATCCCTTTTGAGAAGTCATTTGCCTGGATAATTCAAATATTACAAATTATAATGAATTAAATGTTCTTCAAAAGTCATTAAATTTATACCACTCATAAATAATATTTGAACTTATATTTTAAGCTTTAATTAATTAAATAACAATTAGGTGACTACTTAAGTTTCACTTTAAATGAAATGGAAATTATTATCAATTATTATTATTAATCGTTGTTTTAAAGTAAATGATATCATATGGATGGAGTCATTTAATTCATTCGAATGTTGTATTAAATAATTAATAAAGTAACTTTTGTATTAAGCTTTTAATAAATAGGTGACTATTTAAGTTTACTTCAAACTAAAATTAATTATTTGTTGTGGTATTTACTTCCTTTTTTTATCAATTCCTTTACAATCTTTTACATAAAATATCTCTGTGTAAATAACTCTTAATTAAATTCAAACAAAAAAGTTCCAGCTATTTAAGGTATTAATTGAGTGCAATCAATTTTGAACAATTTTCAAATTAATTAGATTTAGCTGATTTCAAAAGCTCCAAATTGGCTTTATTTTGTAATGCGTGCCATCACTCACGGAAGGCGAACGGACTCGGACCCGGGCCCGGACCCGGACCCGGACCCGGTCTGGTCTGGTCTGGTGCGGTGTGGTATGTCGTTGGTGGCGGGATGTTCTAGTGGGCGGCAGTCGGTGGTGTTGGGGTGCTGGGGTGCTGGGTTGCTGGGTTGCTGGGTGGGTGGGTGATGCGAGGTGCGAGCTGCGAGGTGAAAGTAAAACGCCAGCGACAGCAGCGGTAGTAACAGTCGTGCCGTCGACGCGTCGAGTCGCACAAAACTTTGCATAGCGGCGCGTGTCTGTCCGAAGTCTGAAGTCTGAAATGTGAAATGTGAAATGTGTGTGTATTTTACCGAGAGTGTGCGTGCGGGTGTATTGTTTGTTATTTTTGTTTTGTTTTTCTTTTGGGTGTAGGGGGGAGTAATCACCTTTAACCCCCAACTGCCAGACGATGTTTAGCCCTTGTTAAACGTAAACGCACACACAAAAAAAAAAAACAGAAACATAATCAAATTTGGCACTTGAAACATTTGAAACATGCCATTCATTTCTTGGAACAACACAACAAAGTCTCTTTGATATATTAAATGTGGCTAAACAATTGGGGAAAATATTTCTACAATACCTTTCCTTTGCTTTTCTTAAAGGAAAACTTAACTAAAATATAAATTACAGACATTGATTAGTTGTTAAACTAATTTTAACTTTGTATTAGTGCTTGATTTTCTGTCAGTGTGGCCCCTCGCGAATATATCCTTCACTTTCTCTCGAATTGTTTATCTCGTTATCAGTCGTTTGTCAGTTTGTTATTTGTTTTTTTTTTTGTGCTTTGGGAAGGGCTTTTTGACACATGCGTGTCCATCACTCATCTCCTTTGGCGCCAAAAAAAACAAACATTTTACATAATTTTTAGGACAAAAAGGTACACACCAAATACAAAATATAGCGACAACGAAAATGCCAAGAAACGAAGATGAGCGAAGACAAAGTTGAGGCATTACAAGGTGGCAGGTGCGGCAAGATGGGCGGCAGATTCAACGGGGCGGATGAGCAGAGCAGGCAGCGTTCCAAATATTACACATACGCCACATGTGCCGCACAGTAATCGCTGGCGCAAATAAAACACACAGCCAGGTGCCGCGCAAATTGAAAGCGATTAAACCAGCACAGCAGTTAATTGAGCCATTAATTTTGATTAGTGGTTGTTGTTGGAAATTGTGATGATTCAGTTTTAAGTAAAACATTGCATGTTTTCTTAAATTAAATTAGTAAGAAGCTGTTTGATAAATCATTTGATTTTTTTTTGTTTGCAAAAATACATTGGTAAGAAGCTGATAGATAAATCACTTGTTTATGTGCGAAATTGGCAAAGAAAGAATATTAAAGGAAATCAAATCAATTTGGTCAATGGAGAGTGTAATTCCACTCAAATGGTCTAGAAAATAAATTCATTTATTTTTGTTCCCTAGGAAATTCTCGGGTATTTGAAAGACTTAAAGTTTATGATAATTGAATTAAATTATAATTTGATTATACAGCTATTAAAGGCATAATTAATTAACTTGCCTTCAAATACATTCATTTAATTCCATTGGAATTGACAACTTATCCCAATTTTAATAAAAAAACATCAACGTTAATACAATCTTTTAGTGTTTTCCCAACTTCTTAACGATATTGTCGATCTGCTTGGCATTTTTCCTTGGCTCGCTCTGCTCTGCACTCACCACCCTCTCTTTTCCATCGCTCTATACATATATCTGGCTGATCCATTGAGTTTTTCATTCATGGCTGCCATCGTCTGGCATTGGAAAACATCGTTAAACCGAGAGCAACAATAGCAACCACGACGGGTCGGTCGGGCAATATATCAATCTATTTATTTTGGCAGCTCACAGCTCGCAGCTCGCGTTTTCTTTAGCGTTTCTTTGCGTTGCTTTGCTTTGATGCCAAATAGCAAATAGCAAATAGCGTTTGGATTTTTCACCCGTCTTCCCTTGCTAATTTTCGCGTATACTCGTATAGCCGCCGAAAACTTTTCTCATTTCGAATACATCCGCAAGTGAACACATGTTTTCCCCAAGAACCAACTGTAGGCAACAACTTGGCTATTTGGGCCTTGGCAGGCAGTACATCAAAATCTGGCAATAAACGAAATAACCAACTACAGTGGTCACTTGATTTTTCCTTTTTATTAAGAACTCCCAATCCGAGGGTATTTATATGAAATAAATTTTTGTTTTCCACAGAAAATGTTTGTTGTCTTTAAAAAAGTATTTATATATCCGATTTCCACATGTTCCGATTTCGTGTAATTGAGCACCGAAACTCGCAATCGCGCCCACTGTGCCTATTCTTATTGGGTGGGAATTACTTGCGTGTACACATCGCAAAAGGAAAATTGAAATGGCAAACAGATTTTTATCTGCGTATCTATCTGTCTTTGTGTGCGGCGTGTATCTGTGTGAAGCAGAGAAAAAAAAAAAAAACGAGAAATGGCAGCGGAAGAGAGTGAAAATGAGACAAGCTGCTCCCCTCGCGATTTCCATCTCATTCGTTTCGTTCCAGCTTTTAGCAGCATTTAGCTTTCCGACTCCGATTTTCCTGCTCCGCTTCTGTGTGTATTCCAACTTGTTGCTATCGCAACTCTTTCCACAACAAAGAGATAAAAAGACTTCCCAACATCCGTTTGATGATGCTGCCTGCCGCCTGCCGCCTGCCCAATTCCCTCCCATTCTCTTTGGGTTTCTGTTTAACTTTGTTGGGTTGTAAATTGCTCTTTGATTGTTGTAGTTGGAAAGCCATACCTATGTCTAGGGAGATGTGTGTGAACGCATCCCACAAAACCACGGGCTTATTTTGTATATTCAATGCCGACTTTAATTGCCTTTGAAACTGGAGCCTTTCTTTCGGTTGGGGTTCCATCTGGAAGTTGTTTACAAAAAAACTTATTATGGGGACCAAGTTTTTTGAACCTTCAATCTGGACTTTAAAATTATAGTGCAACATTTACCTAAAGTACAAATAAGAAGTTATTTTATTTCGAAAAAATATCGACAACGAAATGTTTATTTTTATTTTGCATTTTTTGTTAATTGGAAGTTACAATATTATTAAAATTAATAAAAATAGATCTTACTGTGTGATATGTGAAAATGAAACGCACAAACTGAAAAAAAAAAAACAAAAACAGCACAAGCAAAAGCAGGGAAATTTTAAACCACCGATTGAAAGCAAACAACGAGCTTTAATTTTAAACAAAAGAGTGAGCCACAGAGAAAGTACACTGTAAGAAATGATCGACTGGGTGTCGATAGTGCGTCACTCGCGTCGTCGCTTTTCCAACTATGTTGGCTCCCGGTCGCCGGTGCGCATGCGTCGTCGTCGACGTCAGCTGACGGCGCCGCCGCCACAGCAACAACAACAACAGCAGCAGCAACAGCAGCAACATCAACAACAACAGCAACATCAATCCCGCGAGCGTAAAAAAAAAGAAAATGAACAGAACGAAAAGGACAATGAGTCCGGGGGCGGGGGCGCTTCACGATATGCCTGCTGCTGCGCCACCGTAAGTTGGTTAAACAATAATTCAAATTAATCCAACGATTGTAAAGTTCAAAGAAATATTTAAAGAATAACAATTAAGTGGATCCTCAATATACGATTAGCTTTGCGTTGAGAGCAAGATTTGAGATACGAGCAAAGTAACGAAGGAATTATGGTAAACTCGTATGTCGAGGCAACGCTGTATTGAATGCCGGTTACTTCCAACTCAAGGAGTTCTTTTGGTTAACAGCTTTCCTTCACATATTCTTTAAAAATATTTCGATTTGCATGAACTGGAATTTTTAGATGACCAACAAAAATTTTCGCATTAAAAATGTTTGTCTATCATGAATGTGGTGGGAGCTGCAGGGGCAGCATATATATAATAATAAATAACGAGTATGTAAAATGGTTATTCTAGGTCTTAAAGTGTCCGAGACATAGTCCATTTGCATTTGAAATCCTTAAAAATCTTTCAGATGCCGTATAAATTTAGGTATAACTTATAAATTTGTTAAACATATATTGATTGTAGTGACTCCAAAATATCTATAAAACCGAATACGCCTTTCGTATTCTATTCCCTATTTGTCTCTTAATTGGAATTTCATCTAACCCTTTTGCTGTTTAATCTATTTCCGTAGAACCAGCGGATGCGGATCGAATCGGACACGGAGAATGCAAAGGAGGCGCCGCCAGAGCAGCAGCAACGCAGCTCCCGATCGCCACAGCAGATACAGCAGCCTCTGACCCAATCCCAGTCGCAGTCGCAAACCCAAGGATCGAAGCCGAGGAGCGGGTCGCAGACCGTAAGTTGCTGCAATTTAATCATTTGTGCCAACGGCCCTAGCTGAATGCTGAAAGCCATCGGAAAAAGAAACAGTCACATATACAGAAACAGAACATGCCACATCATCGTCTACATCTACACCAGCGCACACTCATCTCCTTTATTTCCAAATGTATCCCAATTCCCAAGTCAACTTAACTCCAATATTCGTTCGTTACTTTTTAGTAACATAATTTTCGAAAGAAAATCGGTTCTAGGAAATGCATTTATTCGCATAAAGGCGGCAATTAACGATAATTATTATAGAAGAAAGTACTTCCAGTTCGCCAATTAACGTTAATATATTGGCGACAAAAACAAATCGGAAAATTAAAATAAAAAGACACATAAAGCAAAAGACTTGAAACTAGCATTAAATTAAGCAATTAAAAGGAGGATTTCATTCCAAAAGTGCAACCGATAAAAATGAACAAAGAACAGGAAAATCAGCTTTTGATAGGTTAGACCGGTATTATCTTTATAATATATATCGAGGGTATGGTAAAATGTTTTCCCCATTTTCCGTTGCCGTTGTCAACTGTATTAAATTAAATTATATTTTATATGTATTTTTATAACCACTGTTTATAGCAGCAGTTGATGATTGTTAAGGGCGAATTTATAGATTTAATTTTTAATCGATAAGCATATGCATATATGTACATAAGAACACTTGAACATTTAGTTGTGCAACTTTGCTGTGACATGTGCGAGTTTCGAAAAGTGAATGCATTTCTAATGCATTCTAAGTGCACGGCCCAAGTAATTATTCATTGTGTCGCCGCCAGGAGCTAAACGAAGCCATTTTGAAATCGCCAATGGCGCGGCCAGTTTAATTGGGAGTTCGCCTAGTTTATGCCACTTATGCACATGTTACACCCGACCATTATTCCGCCCTCCATTTTCACGAAACACGTTACTTACTTAGCCAAAAGCCACCCAACGCTTGGGGCTTCTCGACCGCCCCGCTTAGTTTGTGGGCCAAGCGTCGCCCATTTCCGTTTCCGGCGCGTTGTTGTTGCCGCCCATTGTTCTTTATTATAACCGGCAAAAGGCAAAAGGAGAAAAGAAAATACAGAAAATACAGCCTGGAAAATTGCCAACAACCACCGTAACACATTTTCTTTCGTTTAAGTTGCCCTAACAATATGTGGAAAACAAGACACTTACAAATGATTATGTTTAAGTTTTAAACGCATGATTTTTTGACGTTATGTTTTAATTAAATTTAAATTGTGTTCGAGGGATAAATAACCTCATCGATTTGATTCCATTATTTAAGCTTAAGTTTTTGCATGGTTTTGTTATGTTTACTTTTGATTTGCCAAATAAAATGTGAAACCCCAAAACAAATATATTTTTTGTGTGCTTTTTATTTGAACTGTTTGTTTTTATTGCTCGATGATTTATGGTTTGTATTGCCCTTGCAAAGGGTATTCTAATTTTGACCAGAAGTTTGTAACGCAGAGAAGGAGACATAAAGTATATACTCGTATATTCTTGATCGGTTGCTATCTCAGTTTTTAAGCTAACGAGCTGTAATTGTATATAAATCGAAACGCCATTTTATGTGCCGGAAATAATTTTCCAATATTAACCCATAAATTTGAATTTAAATTTAAATTGAATACTTATCACTTTTTTTGGCCTTTTTGGTTTGATTACCAAATATGAAATGAGATGCCACTTTTTAGTTCTTTTACCTACGATCGTTAAGTTTAGCCCAGACTCAAACCCGATGCAGTATTTTTCTGTGTCAAGTCGCAGAACTCCAGTTTTGTACTAGGATCCTTTTCTAAAGTCCTCTGACTCCCCCTCTCTCTCTCTATTTCTAATAAGCTAATCGGGAAGGTCAACCTTACTAAAACAGGCTAGATCAAAGTCAGATCAGATCTTAAATCACTGTAATTAATATCAATTACAAATAATTGCCGATTTCCAAGCTGATATTCTGGTATATACACAAAGCCGGTATTGTCGGTATATTTCTCGGAGCCGCTTGGTATATTGTTGCGATCACAAGTTATGTTTTCTGCAACTTTGATAAGCATTAAAATACTGACTGAATCCATGAGACTAAATTCTCAAAATATAATTCAGAATATGGATAATGAAAATTTAAAACTTTGAAACATTTCAAATTCAAACGCAACGGTTGAAGATTTCTGCTTTATTTTTATTTTCTCCAAAAATATCGATATTTGATATTGTTGCGGTCAGAATATCGCACTGATTCAATCCTCAAACATCTGCAAAATATCGTCAATTTCGATATATCGATATAAGTAATATCAACAATCCTACTGGGTGTGTTGTTTTCAGTTCGTTTTCGGTTTTCGGTGTTCGGTTCTCCAATTCGTTTTTTGTTTTTGTTTCTGTTTCTGTGCCGACCCCTGGAAATGTGAATTAATAATGAATTTATGATAAATAGCTAAGAAGCGTGAGTGAGCGAGTGTACAGCTATTTTTCGGTTTCGGGCGGCGGGAGTGTCGCATAACCGAATAAGAGGGAGCGAGAGAGCTGACGGAGCGGAGTGGCGTTGCCAGCGCGAAAGAAACAAAAGGCATCGTTTTTCTTTCGATTTAACAAGATCGATATTTCCAAAAACAAACAACAAGCGTACTCTGCCCGTTTTTTGTTGGCAATATCGGTCTTAAAAGTGCAGCGTGCTACATACAACATGCCAGGCCAAGCAAAAACAACAACAAAACGACGCTCCAGAACATGCAACACTCCAACACATAGGCACGCAAAATATAGAACCGGAGAGAGAGAGAGAGAGTTAGCATTGCCATTTACTGCCCCAACATTAGCAACAACAACAACGATTAATAATAACACTAGCTTACACGAACAGTAAAAAGTTGTTACCAATTTATTTAAAGCATAATTTTTTGGATCAAGCAAAACTACATAAAAGTAATATGGCTGCTGATAAAAGCCGAAACTTGTAACTGTAAACAATTAATATTTCGTTAAATTCTACTTATTCCTCTAAATAAAGTTTGGATTCTAAAATGGTTGGTCTCAAAAGTATATTGATTGACAATAAGAATTCAAAGTAGTCGAAGTAACACAATGTATTTGGAAAAGCGAATGAACATTTGTACGCTAGTGTAATTCAGCAACACGAACTCTCTCTCTCTCTCTCTTTTACTTTTCGCTTCCTCTCTCTCGCTTCGTCTCTTCGTGTTTTTTTCGTTTACGAATGTGTGTTTGGCTTTTTGTTTTTGCGGCGACACTTTGCCAGCGTCCGCCGGAGAGTAAAGAAGAGCAATAAGAATAGAGATCGCCACACACACACATGTACACGCGCGCACGCAAAAAAATTAAATAAAACAAAATTCGATCGGTGTGTGAATTTTTTTGTGACAATTTTTGTTTATCTAGTGCAGAGTTGGATAATCACCATCACTAAAAGGTGAACTAGTGACAACGAAAAGAAGAAGAGCCAACACACACGCACTCATAGACAGCCGGCTTTTGCCAGTGTGTTGGTGTTAGTGGTTTTCAATTGCTTCTGAAGAGTTTCCCCAACGATATCGGCCAAAAAATTGATATTTCAAATAATAATTAATAAAATCCATCGCGATGACAACTCGTAAAAAGAAGCGCGACGGCGGCGGAAGCGGCGGCGGTTTCATCAAGAAAGTGTCTTCGCTCTTCAATCTGGATTCGGTAAAGATCAATTCAGATCCATCTAGTTATATTCTTTATGCAATATCCTACAAAACTCTGCAGTTTTTTTGTTTCTTTCTGTTTTTTCCTGGCGTCTGTGTTTGCGATGATTCCATGGTTTATTTATAAAAATTCGCCAGACTGGCGGAAAGGCTAGAGCGATTTTCCTCGATTCGGGCGATATACATACAAGTGTTCGACCACAGCTGCGGTTAAGATTATAGTTCCCAAATGATAGCATTACTTCCTGGAATCATTTTTGTTTTTTTTGCTAAGTAGTTTTACTACCCGTTGTAATAATCTCAATTTTAAGAGATTAAATTCAATAGAAAAAAGGATTTATCAGCCGTTTTCTAAGTATGAAATAATAATTATTAAAACGCATAATTTGATCTAATTGCTCGACGTGTGCATCCGACATAGTTAAATTGCACAATTAGAAAAATGTGATATTTGGTACATATTTGGACTTGCTTCTTTTACTCTTCCAATTAGAATTGGTTAATTAGAATTTATTGAGCATTTGCAGTCGTAATTTGTTCACATGCAGAAGTCAAAGGAATGTCAATTGGAATTCCTCGAAAAAGTTTAACACGTGTTCCTATAGTTCTTCCCGCCAATGTAAGCACATTTACGCAGACACACACATACACACACAGTTGGGTGCGTTGTCATCAATTCAGCGTTTTTGCATTGCGTTCGAAAGAAACAACAACAACAAAAATCAAATCAAAAAGAAACCGTCACCATCTCTTTCTAACACTAATGTCGCCTAATGCTAACGGTTCTTGTCCTCTTCGTCTTCTTCTTCTTCTTGGCCGCTGCTTTTGTTTGATTTGTTATTGTTGTTGAGTGCCCTTAATATCTCACTCGCGTATTCAGCGCAGGCGTAGCCCTCTCTCTCTCTCTCTCTCCCGCTCCACATTCCTCTCTACACTCTCTTCTTTCGCTCTTTCTCTTTGGCTGCACTTGTTGTCCCCAATTTGGTGCTCATTCTCTCTTGCTCTTTCGCTAGAAATAGTTTTATTTTTGATCATCTGCCACCCACAAAAACAAAAGAAAAAGAATGTACAGTGGATGTTGCTTACATGAAACAAATATTTCAAAATGTGTCATTTAGCTTTATATGCAAATCAAAATAAATATATATAAATATTTTTCAAAAGTAAATAAAATATAAGGAACTGGATGCAAAACCAGGCAATTTAACCCATATCCACTGTAATTTTATTTCGTTGCCACTTCCACAATAGCATTTTGCTTATTGGAACTGTGAGAAACCCCTCCCCCAACCCATTTTTTGTCCATCAGCATTGGATTATAAACAACGCACGTCAGGCGGCAGCAACAACAATTAAATCTGAAGGACAAGTTTACATATCGAACCAAATTTTACTACTGCCCCCCCAACCCCCTCCCCCCCACCCCCATCCTCACGGACGGAATAATGGCTTTGGGTTTCCGTTTCTGTTTCTCGCAGGTGTTTCTCCCACCACGATCATCGTCACGTCCCGTCCCGTCCCGTCCGATCGCATGCTATATAGTACATATTTGTGTATATATTAAACCCGCGGGCACTATGCCAGCCATCTTTTTAGCGTTATATTTGATCAATGAAGTGCAACGCAGCTTGACGCATTCGAATTTGTCATTGGTCATATTTAGATAATGCTAATTTGCTTATTAATCAGGGAAGAATACGCTTGAGAGCACCTCGGCAAACCGATATGGAATTCCAGGAGCACATTGAAAATGTTAATTCATTTTAATGCGTTCATATTTAAGATTAAGTCAACTAAATCAGAAATTCTTTTGCGAAACTTTTTTGGAAACCATTTCAAGAATGATTCATTTTTGGAGCAGCATATGTGTAATTACTCATACCAACTTAAAGTGTCTGCATTTCCATGTTAGTGGGATTATTTTCAAGTACATGAACTCCCTGTAAACAGTAAGGCCTGTAAATGTGATACCCTCAGAGCCTCTACTTATCTGGCAGCATCACTTATTTTTAGTTGTTGGAAACGATTGTGCATTGGAATTTTTATGCTTGAAATGCTTAAGAATTTTATCGCCTGCTTGGGTTTGGTTTTCCGCATTTCAGGTGGTTTGTGCACGGCTATAGAAGCCGAGCATATGTTTATCATAGATAAGATATGGCCCCCCCCCCCGCCCACTCGGTCCGATATGATTTGGTTTGGCTTTAGAGCCAGTTACTAATTTCAAGGGTGCGCAACCTTACAAGAACCGAAGTCCACAAAGAAAATCAAAATCCAAGAAAAAAAGCCCTGAAGAAACCTATCGTAGCTCGTTGTTGGCCCCGTTAATGTTGCGTGTTTTTGGTGTTGTGGCTTTTGCTTGGGGTCTTAGTTTGCTGAAAGTCTTTGCCTCTGGCTTGCTCCAAAGACCCTCCCTCGCCATCGCCCTAGCCCTTAGCCAAATTCCCATTACCACCTCAGCACGCCCGCTCTTATTAAGTGAGTTCCGATTGTTAACTTTATGATGTAATTTTTCTTTTTTTATAATAGGTTTTATGTTGTTGTTGTTGTCTTGGAGAAAAGTGTAACCAGAGTTGTCAGCGGAAGCAGAAGCAGAAGCGGCACGAACCTGTTAGGCTAAGTGCCAGGGACAGTGGTCGCTCGATAATGACACTTTGTTGTTGTTGTTGTAGGAGTTGGGTTTGTTCTTAAAACATAAAACTCATTTCCCAAGGAAACCTAAAGTATTTGCTTGAAATCTGGATGTTAGAAGAAAGTGAGAATAGTAAGTGTTAGGGTTTGGAGCATTGTTACATATTTTATAGATTTAATTGGAGAAAATGACCAAACCAGTGTTAATAGCGAGACCCCACTGTAGTTGTAGCTGTGAGAATCCTCCCTAAGCGCTTGTTAATACTTTTAACCCGCCTGCTTAAGTTCTTTCCCTAGGCGTATAGGCAACTTGACCCACTCTCAGGGTTAATTGCAATTTTTCGCTTAAGGGGGTTTAGGGGGTTAATAGAACGAGAGAGAGAAAGAGACAGAGAGAGAGAGGAAGAGATAGAGGGAAATTCATAGACAGAGGCAGAGCAACGCCCACTTTTGCACATAACTGCAATCGTTGCGTTTTTTTTTTTGTATATTTTGTTGCTGCTAATTTTCTTAGGGTTAATGTTGCTGTCGTCGGTGCTTGATGAATTCATTTACGCTAAGCTGCTAATCAATTGAACTCGTTTAACGATGTCCCCTCAACCCCTGAACCCCTTAAACCCCCATAACGCTCTAAAATCTTGGTTGTTGTAGCCGTTTTTAGCGATCTCTTGTTGGTTTTTCTGTTTCTGTTTCGTATTTCGTTTTTTTTTGTACATATTCTTTTTTTGGACGCCTGTCATTTGGAAATCATGTGTGAATTGCAACGAGAGTTTTGGCTACGGCCCAGATAATTCAAGACACCGCCATTGACACGGTTTCCACCGCTGTCCGGCGGGGGTGGAGTGTACTCGGGTTGATCAGATCGGTTTCGGAATAAGGGGGTTTTGACGATTATGAGTCATTCTAAAATGTTTTCTTTTCCGGCTCCCATTGCCGCCACCCCACACTTTCATCATCTATTCTACAGCTTCACAAGGCGTCGTCGGCAAAGGTAAGCCTCCAGTTGCTAAATCGGAAAAGGTGTTGGCCAAGTTAATGTTTTGATTTCCAAATCAATTATGGGAGAAAATATCAGAGAATTTCGAGAAAATATATATGATCCAATTTTTTGTAATTGAAATTTATGAAAGTATTTTTGAATTAGTTCCAATCTTGGATTAAGTTTGTTAAATTAAATTTATCAATTGCAATTAAAAGTTTGAACTTCATTTTGTTTTGTATTTGTATCCCTTAAATTTGTCATTTATTTTAAACACAACATTTTTAAAGTTTTAAATCAATCTTAGTTTATTTAACTTTTCTGACTATAATAATATATGGAAATCGAAAATGTCAACACCTTGCAATCTTCGTTGTTTGTCTTCATTTTAACTGCATTTTATTTTGTTTTGTCTTGTATACGTACTTTTTTTTTATTTAATTGTGCTTATGTTGTATGTGTTTGCTGGCTAACCGTCATCATAAATCACTGAGAAAAAAAAACATGAGAAGGCCGTAAATATGCATCACCACCTTCCTAAAAAAAAAAAACAATCGTGCTTGGGAACATTTTTTCGTTGGGTAACACGAAAAAAAAGTCCGAGTCAAAAGATGCAGTGGATTTGAGTATAACGAATAACAAAAGTGCATCTATTAGATCATACTGGCAATTTTGTTATAACATATCGGCATCCTTCACCCATCCAGAGTCGGTGATTGGGCATATACAATTCAATAATCCATTTCACTTAATTCGATCGTAAAATAAATATTTACAATAAAAAATGCCAGCAAATCGGTTAATTGATTGGGATAATGAATTTTGTTTAAAAATTGAAAGCGTCAGCGAATGTATTTGATATGTGTGAGGAAATTTAGAGTGACAAACTCGATCTCATAACATCGACACCTCATAAAAACTGAATCAACATTTAATAAACACTTACCATTCACATACACATAGACATAACATACACACCCCCCATTATCCAAGCATTGTGGACTCTGTGTGACCATTAAACAATTGAGAAAATAAATTAATAAGACATCTGTGCCATCCCCTCTCCAGGTGAATGGCGATGACAGCTGGTTGTACGAGGACATTCAGCTGGAGCGCGGCAACTCCGGATTGGGATTCTCGATTGCCGGCGGAACGGATAATCCGCACATCGGCACCGACACCTCCATCTACATCACCAAGCTGATTTCCGGCGGGGCAGCCGCCGCCGATGGACGGCTGAGCATCAATGACATCATTGTCTCCGTGAACGAGGTGTCCGTGGTGGATGTCCCCCACGCCTCCGCCGTGGATGCCCTTAAGAAGGCTGGCAATGTGGTCAAGCTGCATGTGAAGCGGAATCGGGGAACGGCCACCACTCCGGCGCCCGGAGCTGGCGATGCCCGGGATAGTGCGGCCGGCGGTCCCAAGGTGATCGAAATCGATCTGGTTAAGGGCGGCAAGGGATTGGGCTTCTCCATCGCGGGCGGCATTGGCAACCAACACATCCCCGGCGACAATGGCATCTACGTGACGAAGATAATGGATGGCGGAGCAGCCCAGGTGGATGGACGTCTTTCCATCGGCGACAAGCTAATTGGAGTGCGCACCAACGGGGTGGGTGTAGTGTTTTGTAGCTATGTTACTGGATCCATAACTGGTGCTGATTGGTTTTAGGAAATATCTAGGCATGTCCCTCCGTTTAATCAATCAGCTCAAGAAGTTTTTTATTTGTTTAATTCATTTCTATATAAAATAGATGATTTATTTTGGTCAAATTAAAATCAAACCGAAAATGAATTATTTTGTTTTAAAATTTATTAGTGCAAAGATATATAAAGGATTTTAATTAAATGAAGTTTGAAAAACATTGATTCTTAAATTTCCAATAATGATATCTATCGAACAAATGTTTTTCTGTTAATTTTCTTTTATATTCTATTTCTAAAACATCAAAGGAATACAGAATCCTGATATATTAAATTAAACCCAAGCACCTCCTGGATCCAGAGTCGGCAAACCCGACTCGCCACTTGTACTATTCCTCACTCATTCGTATTTTTTCACCCACAGAGCGAAAAGAATCTGGAGAACGTAACGCACGAACTGGCGGTGGCCACACTAAAGTCCATCACCGACAAGGTAACGCTGATCGTGGGCAAGACACAGCACCTGATCACCAGTGCGTCCGGCGGAGGAGGAGTGGGAGCGGGTGGCTTGTCCACCGGAGGCCTGTCCCAGTCGCAATCCCAGTTGGCCACCAGCCAGAGCCAGGGCACAGTGCACCAGGGCCAGCAGCATCAGATGGCCAACTCGCAGTCGACAGGTGCGCTAAACAGTGTGGGGCAAACGATGGTGGATGCGCCACCACCAGTGGCGGTGGCGGTGGCCGTCGCAGAAGCAACTGCAGCTGCATCCGCATCCGCATCTGCATCAGTCATTGCAAGCAACACCACAATCAGCAACACCACAGTCACCACAGTCGCATCCAGCAAGTTGGCGCCGTCGCTTAGCATCATTACCAATAATAGCAATATCAATACCAATACCAATACCAATATCAATAGCAACAATAGCAACAGCAGTAATGCAATCAACAACAACATCAGCAGCAACAGCAGCAACGGCAACAGCCACGTTGCAGCAGCCACACCCTCCGCCTTCTATAACAATGCTTCCATGCCCGCCCTGCCTGTTGAATCCGCCAATTCCAACAATTCCAACACCATCAACCGATCCCAATCACCCCAGCCGCGCCGTAAGCGATTGATTTGTTTATTATTTAATCCAATCCAAGCTCTTCTAATCCATCTTGGGCCCGCTCAAGGGTGTTTTATCCGAGCAGATCAAAGATCTCCTGGAATAAATGCACTTGGGCTGGGTCACTCATCTTTCGTTTCGTTTCTTTACTTTTCTTTTCATTTCTTAATTTTATTTAATCTTTATTTTTTATGCACACTCAGGTTTTCCGTTTTCCGTATTTATTAATTTGTTTTAAAAGTGGCTTTAAATAGCTCAGTTCTTTTTATCAGTGAATTGGTTTGTGATTAGCTTTTCTTAAATTAACCAAAATAATTTTTAAAGGATATGTCATTGCACATTAGGCTTTAAAATTAATTTGAATCAACCCTTTTTCTTTGATGCCTTCTTAAATTAACTTGATTCATTGAAACATATTTATTTCTAACTTTACATATTTCCTAAATTCCTACCCGAGTGGGTTTATTGGAGTTTCGATCTCGAATCTCCTCGAATAAATGTGCTTGTGGCAGGATTCATCTTAAATCCAACTTCCTCCTTTCCTATTGTTCTTTCCTTTCAAGTATACATATATTCCATATTTTAAGTTCTTTAAAATGCAATCCCCCTTCTGTGGCGAAACCAAAACCAAATGTATATCCTGTTATTGCTATTGCTGCTCTGCTCAAGATTTGAGGCCTTAGAAAGCCACTTTTACTTTTCACACGCTGGACGCTGCTACCCCGGCTACGCCTCTTTCTCCGCCCCCTGTAGATCTCACGCCCTTTTTGTTGTTGATATCCAAAAAAAAAAAAATATGTTTAAAAAACGAGGCTTTAGATTGTTTGCGTAATTTTAGAGATGAAAATCAATCTTCTCTTCTGTTGACTTTATGTGGTGCAAAGGTGTTGATAACCATCTATATAATCTGTATAGTAGTATTGTATATATTCATATGACTGTGCGAGAGTTGTGTGTGTGTGTGTGGGTGCGTGTGTTTTTGTGGGTTCTGTGAATATGGTGTAATTGTTGTTGTTATTGTTGTTGGGGGGAACCAAGCCAAATCTTCCGTTTCCGTTCTATTGTCTTTCGTTTCGATTTTCCGTTGGTCTAAGTTATTTGTCGCTGTCCTTATCTTTCAATTAGTTTGTTTCTCTTTCTCCGCTGTCACCAGCTGTCTATCTCTTATTTGCGTTTGTCTGCCTCCGTCTCTGTCTCAAGCGATTCTGTGCGGAAATCGAATGTTTAATTTGGAAGCTGAACTTGCTCGCAAGAGGTCTCATTATTTCTCAAAGCATTATTAACCACTCTCTCTGCCTCTCTCTCCTTCTCTCTCTCTCTTTCTCTCTGTTTGTCTCTATCTATCTCTGTGTCTCTCTCTCTCCCTCTCTATCTCTTTCTCTCTCTTTATCTCTTTGTCTATCTCTATCATGTCTCCAATAATTATTATCATCCAATGTACCACAACGAACAATCGAAAACCAACGATAAACCTAAAAAAAAACACAAAATTTCTGACAACAACTTAGAGCCCGGCTCGCGATACGCATCCACAAATGTCCTGGCCGCCGTTCCTCCAGGAACTCCGCGCGCCGTCAGCACCGAGGATATAACCAGGTGGGTTGTCGTCCCCCTTCGGCATATATTGAATGCTTTTTTTGTTCACATATAAATTACAAATTCATTTTTTAATTATATCCCCAGAGAACCGCGCACCATCACCATTCAGAAGGGACCACAGGGATTGGGCTTCAACATCGTCGGCGGCGAGGATGGCCAGGGTATCTACGTGTCCTTCATCCTATCCGGCGGCCCGGCCGATCTCGGCTCGGAGCTAAAGCGAGGCGATCAGCTGCTCAGTGTGAACAATGTCAACCTCACGCACGCCACCCACGAGGAAGCCGCCCAGGCGCTCAAGGTGAGTAACTAGGGATATGATACAATTACGAAGGGTTAAAGTATCTATAAACAATGAACATATGATGGATGATGGTGAACCTATTATATGAGTGATCACTTATAAAACCGAATTAAATTTGTACACTAAAAAAAAGATAAAGAGTAATTACAAGTAATAATAGTAATGAAGTATAAGATAAACAAGAAACATATAATCAGATGGCTAACAAGAGTATATATTGAATAATTTATCAAATACGAAACCAAATTATATATGGATTATATTTTTTTTTGTTTAAGAGTAATTACATATAATAATAATCAAATATCTTTTAAACTAGTAACATACCATGGAATGGTTAATTTTTGAACGGTATTACGGTAGCCCGGTATTAAATATTTGCACCCTACTTACAGACTTCCGGCGGCGTGGTGACCCTGGTTGCGCAATATCGGCCGGAGGAATACAACCGCTTCGAGGCGCGCATCCAGGAGCTGAAGCAGCAGGCGGCCCTCGGCGCTGGCGGAACCGGAACCCTGTTGCGCACCACACAGAAGCGCTCGCTGTACGTGCGCGCCCTGTTCGACTACGACCCGAATAGGGACGACGGCCTGCCCTCCAGGGGTCTGCCATTCAAGCACGGTGACATCCTCCACGTGACGAACGCCTCCGACGACGAGTGGTGGCAGGCGCGCCGAGTGCTCGGCGACAACGAGGACGAGCAGATCGGCATTGTGCCCTCGAAGCGTCGCTGGGAGCGTAAGATGCGCGCCCGGGATCGCAGCGTCAAGTTCCAGGGACATGCGGCGGCCAACAACAATATGGATAAGGTGCGTTCCACTTCAGTATTATAATACAAAATAATTCAACAACAAATTTAATTATATATCTTCCAGCAATCGACATTGGATCGAAAGAAAAAGAATTTCACATTCTCGCGCAAATTTCCGTTTATGAAGAGTCGCGATGAGAAGAATGAAGATGGAAGCGACCAAGAGCGTAAGTAGACCAAGTCTCAGGAGAAGCCAGAGCCAGCCAACAGCCAGCCGTCCGTCTCCAACTCCGACTCCGTCTCTGTCACTCTATCTCTCTCTCGCTATCGCTCTCTCGCTCGTTCGTTCTTTTTCTGGAGACGGCCAACAAGAAGGAGATCGGATCGGGAGAATTCATCCAGTTCAGAACCGAATAATTTTCAAGCAACTCGAGGCGGCTGAATGCGATCGTTTTGGTTTAGTTATTAAGGCTCAAAAATATCTTTCACTCTGTCGCTTTCTCCTCTGAATCTCTGACTGTATGTGTACGTTATGTTGTTGATTTTTTTTGTTTGGGGGTCGGATGTGCGAGTGTCTTGAGACTGTGTGTTTGGGAACCATTTTAGGAAGATTGAAATGTTCTTGAGGCATCTATTGTGGAAAGCACCTAAATTTTGCACAAATCTTTCAGAGTCCCTGTCCATCGATGATTGTTCCTACTACTTAAATCTGTCATTCAAATTAAGGGGCTTAAATTGTAAACAATCATCGGGAACAATTAGTGTTATTTACATTTCGTTGTATTTGTTATTTTTGTCCTGTCCCCTGTCCCAGCGGTTAGACGAACCGAACTAAAACTTCATTTGTTTGATGATTCGTGTTGAAATGCTTTCCCCCGGTCCACCCGGTCCCGGTTTACTATATATTTCGTTTGGTTTTGTTTGGTTTGGTTCTGTTATGCATTTTATTTGATTTACATTTCTGTTTATTTTCATATTTTGAAACCCTTTGTCGAAACCTGTGATGTCCGAACGATTACAATCATACTATCCACATTCACCAACTCTTGGATGGATGGAATCCACCACCGACGATGAAACGGCGATTGAAACAACACACAAACATCACACCCCTCCATATTTACCCGCACATTCACACACATTTCCCATTTCTATTCGATGTGCTTGGATGTTGTGTTATTCTTGATGTGTGTGCCCCGATCCCGAACTATATATGTGTAAAATCTGTAGCCAATGGAGTTGTGAGCAGCACCAGCGAAATTGACATCAATAGTGTCAACAACAATCAGGCGAATGAACCGCAACGTAAGTGCCAAAAAATGAAATGGATAGAAATCGAAATGGAGCCGATATATATATCATATTTAACGTGATCTAACTAGCTACGTTCTTAAATGTATCCAAGGTGTCAGGTCTTCTCAACGGGTCTAGTTCTGGTTAAACAATACACACAAAAACACACTTGTAAACACGTACTACCTTCTACTACATTCACATTTTAGACAGTAAGCTATATAGCTACACGATCTTACTAACCGTTAGTCCTCAAAGGGGAATCGTCTAGCTCATGGCCACATTTCGTATATATAGATCTATATATATATATTGTCTTGGGTAAAGCTAAAGTATCTGTATCCAAAGAGCGTTCTTCAGCGGCAGAGTTGCACGTTCTACATCATTGTACATCATGCGATACATCGTCACCAACCTCATCGAGACGACACCAACTTGATTTTGATCTTAACTTCATTTTTTACGCTTTTCCTCTTGCTACCTCCTACTGACAGTACATCTATCTTCTTATCGCTGATCTCTCTCTACAAAAAAAGATAACAAGTACATCCCGTGTGTCCAGCTGCTTTCATAAAATGTTTACATCACTGACTTTCAACTTTCAACAGTTTTCTGAAAACTCGCAATCCCTGCTTATCTCGTTTTAACTAAACTACATACAGATATAAAAGGAACCTACAGAAGGTTCCTCGATTCTTTGAATCCTGAATGGTTATTTGTTGCGTACATCAACGTTGCATCCGAGGACTTGGAAATACAAAATATAAATTGAAAAAATAATAATTTAGAATGGAGCTCTAAATTTGATGCGTACATTTCCCATACACAAAGAACCAATCAGGATACAAAATGAATTCAATGATATAATAGTAATAAAGGATAATACTATCTATCCGAAAAAACGATCTCCACCCTATTCTGTTTTTTAACTGACCAAAACATATATCTTTCGATTTTCTTCTATTCTGTTTTCTCTCTTTTCTCTTCCCTTTCGGTTTCTCGTTTGATTTATCTTCGTTTTTCTAGCCTTTATGCTTTGCTACACACAAGACGATGCCAATGCTGAAGGAGGTATGTACTCGTTGAGAAGAATTTACATACATACATACATATCGATATCTCTTTATACATATTACTATCTATCTTCAAATCTGAGAGTATTCACATGAACATATAATATAAATACGTAACATAACATTTGATTAAATGCTAACATCCAATATACGTACATAGAGTTGCATTTGCTGTAAGAACCAACACCAGTCTCAACAACAATGAGAAAACACTCATATTTATCAATTTCCTGCATACGTACATACATAACATAACTATTACATACATGCATACATCTGTACATCACACGTGATTAACTGTAATTTGATTATTTGTTGATTTTCACCTTTCATTTGTTTGGTAGACTCTATTTCATTTCGTGCGATTTATTGTTTTTGATTCCTACATTTTCTAAACATATGTCTCTGGCGATTTCTACTCGTGCATCATTCTTTCTCGCTATGAATACATGCCTAGATATATACAAAATATATAAATAGTCCCATATTTTCTATGAAATATTTCATATTTCCATACATTGTTGATGTCCAAAGCATTAATGGTTTTCTAAACAACCGATGCCCTTGACATCCTATGTATGAGAAATGTACATGAAATATGTATCATATGTACGCCAAGTGTACATCATATGCATGTCAATGTTCATTAAATGTACACTAAATGTAAGCAAGAAAGAAAGAACAAGGTAATCATTCAATTTGCGTGTGATGTACATTAATTGTAATATAAACAAATGTACATAAAAAGGCGATCATGTGGTACACATTAGTGTGTGAGACTTACGCCAAATATCGATCAAATGACATCTAAAAACAATAAGGATTTTTTTTTCACAAAATCTTTGCCTAGGTCGTAGATCAGATATACTTCGAATCGCACTACATTTGATATATCCTACATTAAACTACCCCCTTCACATCCCTCCAAGGTTGGATTGAAAATATCCATGGAAAGGTTTCTAGGTTTTGTTCTCGTTTTAAGTTGATATATTGGTATTCCTTAGTTTTGTTCATTACATACGTACATCCCGAACATCCGGACATGTCAATGCAGACTGACCTGCAATATATATATACATACATATATATGTATATATATCAGACAGATTAGCCTTTCAATCAACCTAACCTGTTGTACTTTATTATCCGCTTGCATCGGCGTCGTGTTTCAATGTTGCCACAATCAAATCGATATCGATCAAATAATCTCTGAATGTGCATATAGATGTAACATAACATAACTGGAATGATGGCATACATCAGTCAGTATGTGTGTAAGTGTGATTGATGTAAAATATACAGAACATTTCATACAGAATCCACACTGCTCCAGTCATCCGAAAGAAAGTTTTTCGTTTAACAATTCTCAGCTCGGAATGCACACGAAAATTATGCTAATTACAAAACCATAAAAACTACTCGTACATAAATCGTTGCAAAGGGTTTCATTTATTCAGTTCAGTTTACCTTATCTTACGATTTTAAAAAAACGCATTCAGACAGTTAAAGTTAAAGATATGAAACGAAAAATGTGATTACGATTTGTTGTTAATCTTTTGGTATTTTTGTTCTTTTTTCTTTTCTTGAACAAAACATTTAACCCTTGTGTCTGTGTGAACTACTTTGAATTCTTGTGTTGTTTGCCTACTACTCAATCAACCAACCAACCAACCAACCAACAAACCAACCAATCAACCAACCAATCAATCAAACAACCAACCAACCAACCAACCAACCAACAAACAACTACTTCAAAAACAACAACAACAAAAACAACAACTACTTCAAAAACAACAACAACAAAAACAACAACTACTACTGTTTTGTCTCAACTCAACCGTTCGAATCTACTACTATTCTACTACTATATCTGCTACTATATCTACTACTGCTACTACTACTACTACTACTGTTACTACTGTTTTACTACTGTGCGCAATCGCAACGTCACACCATCTCTCGTTTTCGATTTTCGATTTACGATTTACGAAATATATATTTGCCTTATCTTCTTAAAAAAAAAAAATATGATGAATCAACCACAACAAACAAAACATGTTTAAACCACCCCTGAGTTGTTCTTTGTAAACTTTTCTTTATTTTGTTACCCACACAACGCCCACATGCCCACACATTTCCAATGAATATACATATATATATGTCTCTCTCTCTCTATATATATAAAAATATTTAACTCTACAAACCAACAACCAACCAACCAATCAAACCAATTTATGAAAATCCAACCAACAACAATGAAAAACGATATATATATCTCTATATGTATACATATATATTTGTTATAACCATGCGCTCACAAACTGCGACTACTAAATTCTTCTATATCTGCCCCCAAAAACATCACAATCAACAACTAATCTACCAATCGACCCAAAAAACGCTGCTCAGGCGAGATTATCTACAGGGTGGAGTTACCCGATATGGAGCAGATAACTCTGATCTACTTGGAAAATAACGATGCTGACTATCGTAAGTCGAGCATCTAAACAACAAACAATCACAACAATAAGAAAATAAACCAAAAAGCAACCACAACCAACAGCAAAAAAAATATATATAAACCAACAAGTCTCTTCTCTTTTTTGTAAAACTAGCGAATTTATAGAAATGCTTAAGTTATCTTCTACTTAAAACCAAAACAAAACAATGAATGAAATATTTAGTTCTGTATACAAAAAGAAACAACATTTTGCAAGATCAACGCCTACTTTTCTTGGTTATAAACTTGTACTTCCCTTTTGCTTTGTCTTTCACTCATGCTGTCTTACTCATCTCTCTATATCTCTCTCTCTCTCTCTAGCGCTATTCTCCGTATTCTCCCTGTCTCTGTCCCCAGAGAAAAGCATACATTCGTAGCATACACCTTAAAGAAAACCCATTGCTGAAAGGCTATCAGAATATTTTGTAAATCGATGTTGAGGGTAATATCATTTTATCCAGAAGTTTGCAGCGGATCTCTGATCCTAAGAAGTATACGTCCATATATCAAAACTAGTTATCTGTTTAAAAACGAATACAGCTTTGATATTTTCTTATACCATTGATTTATTAGGAGTTTATTAGTTTATAGAAGATTTTGTCCGATCAGGGAATACAATATCTTATTGCTGATATAAGAACCATCAATAGGGAATTTGTTATTTATTGGAAGACCAAAAAATGTATGTATGGGCAAATGATCTGCAAGGGTATTGTGAGATTCGGTCCGAAAACTAGCCCTTCTTTTCTGTTTATGTATGTTATTTGTTTATCCATTTCGATTGATTTCATTTCCAATTGTAGAATAGAAGATTGACTTCTTGAAGATTTTCAAATTGATTAAAGTCTTCCCTCAAGACCCGAACCTAAATTCCTAGTCACACAAATCAAACAATAAATGTTTTTTTTTGTTTTATTTTTATATTACATAGTTTTGCTTATGAATCGTTACAACCATATTGTGAATTGTTGACAGTTGCGTAGCATCGAATGGCGATGAATCCACTCCTAGCCAATTAGTTTTGTAAACCCAACACAACCACAACCACAACCAAATCCACCTCTTATCATTTGCATATATACATTTTTGTTCGATTGCCGCATTGCGTAAGATCACCCGGGCAGCAGCAGCAGATGGAGTTATCCAATGGATGCGCAGTTAACCGATCAACCAACCAAACCAAATCACACCCAACCCGAATGAACTTGGTCCTTGGTAGTTGTTTGTGTCTGTTTGTTTTGTTTTGTTTTGTTACCTCGTTACCGAAACACACACACACTCACCCACCCACCCAACCACCTCCTTCAAAAATAGAGTCTTCACACATCTTTATATATATATATAGAGAGTACTGGACCGATTCCAGTTCAGTTGGTTTGTTGTTGTCATTATGTGTATTGCTCGTGTCGTGCCGTGTCGTTTTGCATGTCTATCTCACCCGTAACACCGCAAAAATTGTTTCCGGAGATCTTCCGAAAGGGAAAGTACTTATAATCCCGCCCTCAAGAATATTTTCCGATCAGATTCCCATATTCTTATGTGCTGTACAGAGGGTTCTCAGATAATTGTCGGCTCACGAAGAAACTTAAACTGAAACTGAAACTGAAACTGAAATAAAGAAATTGTACAAATAGAGGGAGTTTTTATTTTGTCATATTTTGTCATCGCCTTGTGCTGTACGTGCGTGTGTCTGTAAATGCATTCCCCGAAAGAAACGCAGGGTCTGTAAGTTCTTCAAGGCGTCAAGTGAGTAAACCAAGAGTTTTCCCAGCTCCCCCCACCACCCCCTGTTTTGGCAACGAAGTGCGATTGTGTCCAGCAACGACTTCGATCAACAACTCCAACAACCACTTCAATCAACAAACAACCAAACTAAAACTAAACTCCACAACAAACTGGGCTTATTGTCATCCAAGCTATTTATAATCGTCGTTATATAATTTTGATACCCCCCACTCACCACGACAAAAACCAAATAACAACACGGACAAACACAGAATACTGAATATTGAGTATCGAGTATCGAATATTGAATATTGAATATTGAATATTAAGAAAAACAGAGTTTGATTTTCTTTTGTTCCAACTCCAATGTCCAACTATTTGTGTGTGCCATGTATGTAACATCATGATGTCATGTATGTAGTATGTAACCTTGTAAGCCATAGTCGTAGCCATTTCTCGCTGTTTGCTCGTAGATCTTAGATCCTAGATCGCCTGCTATCTATCTCCGTTCATATCGTAACTATCGTATCTATCTATATGTAGTTGTATTGGTTGTCATTCCACACATTTTGCCTTCACATTTGGATTTCGTTTTCTGATTTCTGATTTCGATTGTCATACGATTTGTGTATTATGTATTATTAAGAGCCCAAATTCAACATTGAACCTTATTGCCGTAGAATTCTTTGCTTGATTTATGACTTTTTGAACGCTTGTCAAGTGGAGAGGAAGAACCCTGATCGAAAAAGCAGTTCCACTTGGCTAGTGCTTTGCTTCATTATTTATACCTACGATTAATATGATTAATTTTGACAAACGATTGAGAGCTCCTGTAAGTTTTTGTATGCGAGAGCCTAACCGATCCTAGCTTAGACATAAAGTATTGCCCCCAACTCTCGCAGTATAACAGCAAAATAATAATACGTACAAACATAAAATATACAAATCTCTAAACCCCTAAACCCATAACCCTATCTCTAACTCCAATTCTACTCTAACTCTAACCAACTTGCATTGCTCTATCTCGATCTCTATCCGTATGTATGCCCCCTCTTCCCAACTTAAAATAGTCCGAGATGGAAGTTAAATACGTTTGATTTGTAGAGACCCAAGATAATGTTCCGAAGAAATCCAAACCCATCCAAACCGATCATTCCCCATACCCATCCCCATCCGCCTCCCAGCCAAATCCCATTCATTTAGAACACTTTGAGATGATGTAGTGCACCCGCACGCCAAGGTTATAATTATATGGCTTACCCGACTTTGCAGCTTCCGAGGAGAATGTCCTGTCCTACGAGGCCGTTCAACGCTTGTCCATCAACTACACGCGCCCGGTTATTATCCTCGGACCGCTGAAGGATCGCATTAACGATGACCTCATATCGGAGTATCCCGACAAGTTCGGCTCCTGTGTGCCCCGTAAGTTGCCTTAATCCAATCCCTGGGAATTGTATAACAATTAATATGAATTCAATTGCTTTGCAGACACCACACGACCAAAGCGCGAGTACGAGGTGGATGGAAGGGACTATCACTTCGTGTCCTCGCGGGAGCAGATGGAGCGGGACATCCAAAACCATCTGTTCATCGAAGCGGGCCAGTACAACGACAACCTGTACGGCACCTCGGTGGCCAGTGTGCGCGAAGTGGCGGAGAAGGGGAAGCACTGCATCCTGGACGTCTCGGGCAATGCGATCAAGCGCCTGCAGGTGGCCCAGCTCTATCCCGTCGCTGTGTTCATCAAGCCCAAGTCGGTGGACTCTGTGATGTACGTTGATTCTTTGCGTGATTTCCATTCCTTTATCCTAATCCAAACTGCTATCTGATTATTTCTCCTAGGGAGATGAATCGTCGTATGACGGAGGAGCAGGCCAAGAAGACTTACGAGCGGGCGATCAAGATGGAGCAGGAATTCGGCGAATACTTTACGGGTGGGTTATGCAAATGATGTGTGGTGTAGGGGTAGGGGTGTAGCCTCAATCCTTCGTGTTACTAGACCAGATTGCATTTAAATTGCCAACTAATCCCACTCCACTCTCAATTCCACAGGCGTTGTTCAGGGCGACACCATTGAGGAGATCTACAGCAAAGTGAAATCGATGATCTGGTCGCAGTCGGGACCAACCATCTGGGTGCCGTCCAAGGAATCTCTATGACCAACAGCCACCACAACATGGACACTGCCGCCTCGAGTACGCTGTCGACCTGTTTCGAGATCCGCAACTTCGGCAGCCGCATCAGCCACAAGTCAGCAGGCGCAGCTGAAGACGCCGCACTGATAATGATGCCTCAGAACAGCAACAACTTGAACAACTTGAACAACTTTAACAACAACTACAACAGCAGCCAGAACAACCATAACAACCATACAACAACAACAACAACAACCGTGTCACGACGGGAACGGACTCCATTTGACTCGATATTACATGACTTGACCGGACCTGACTTGGGAAGCAAACTAAAACATATAAAAAAAAAATGACGACGCAGCCGCAGCAGCCAACTTAATGTAGCAAATTGTCCAACTAATTTTTGGATTCACACAATTATACTATGTACGATCAGAGGAGCGTACATCCCCTTAACAGCTGAAGATTAAGAGCGAACATCAGAGCAAAGCATTTGGCGTAGTACCAAAAATAAGAATCAGATGGGTGTTCAAACTGTAGCGGACAAAGGTGTATAGTTTTTAGTTAGAACAAAGTTGCATAAAAACCGAAAAAAAATGAGAAGTGAAGTGGAGTGGAGTTGGGAATAGAAGAGGAGAGGACAGAGGAAGAGGAAACAAAAGCGAAATATAATATACATTATACACACCACTTATATATAGACTTAAGATCCGAGCGATGCGATGCGATGCGATGGAGAGGGCAAGGCAAGGGCAAGGATACAGATCGATAAGCAAAAAGAATTCAAATCGAAGGGCTTAGAGACTTTCGTTAAGCGCTAGCGTGTTGTTTGTTTATGTTGATGTTTATATACGAGAGCCAAGAGTTATAGCGAGTTAGTTATGTTGACGATAATGTGTTTTTTGATATGTATTGATCTATATAAAAATATGTATACATGCAGGCAGACCTAGAACTTACATGCATACACACACCGATGCTAGCGGGTGATGTAATGAGTGATGTAATGCTGGATGTAACTTTAGGTACGACAATGTTTAGTAGCTGACTACGAAGATTTAATGACGACGGTGACGACGAAGGATGCGGATACGAATGTGGCAGTTAGTCAGAAAGTGACGATAACGATTTACGCTAATGATAAAGAGATATTGATTAACATGAAGCTAATAATAATGATGATGATGAAGATGATGATGATGAAAAACGTTGGTGCATTTGTTGTTAGATGTATGTAATTTTTCCCACTCGCCTTTGCCTAAAAGCAACACAAGAAAACAAGTAAAACTATAACTTAAACTATAAATCGAAGAATCAATAAACTTGCATATAATATAAACCAGAAACTAAACTAAAGGAAAAGTTGCATATATGCACACACTTACACATTCAATCACACATCTACTTACAACAAATATGCATATATACATATATGTACCATTTAGCTTAAAGTCCGCAAGAAATCGTCGAAATGTTCGCGCTCCTTTTTAAACGCGTCTACAAAGTCATTTTACTATATATTATACTATATATACACACACACACACACACACACACACACACACACGAAACACCGCATAATGTAAACTACAACAACTGAAGAAGTTGAGAAAGAAAGAAAGCAGGTGAAAGGAAAGAAAGGTAACAAAGAGAAGCATAAGCAATTTCTTGTCGCGTTGACTTAAATATATGCATAATGAGTAAAATATTGTATATTTAACGATCTATAAAGAGAAAAATAGTATGTAGATAATACAAACACACACACACACACAACCACACACCCACACACATACATATGCCCACAAAACCCATACAAACATACATGGATTACCGTTGCGGTCTAATTTTATATCACAAAATCAAAAACATTATATACAATACACCTCGTATTGAAGACAAATCGAATTGCAAAGGCAAATAAATAAATAAAATAAAATAAGGAGGTGACGAAGAGGAAGATGAAGATGAGCTGGAAAAGAGATCATCTGCAACTAGAAACTACGAGTATATATTTGCTGATTAATTTATATAAACCAATCGTAAATTGATAGCCAACGCACAGACAACAAACAAAAGAACACACGTTTAAATAAATTGCTACCGAAATTTGTTCAAAAAAAATTTAGCGAAATTGAAGTTGAGTGTTAATATTATTATTCATAAAGAATACGCATATAAATATTATTTTTTTGTACTACTACTACTACTACTATTTTTATACCTATTATTTTTCTTCCAATGTGCTCTGCCCATCCCTCTTTCTCACTCTTTCTCCTACTTGAACAATATATATGCATATACCTAGATATATGTGTTTTTTTTTTTACTTTTTGTAAATTGCTAAAACCCCGAACGACGCCAGAGCAGCAGCTATGGATATTATTTAAAAAATATATACATACAATTATTATATACATATACAGCAAACACACAAATTCATTATAATTTTCACAATGTATGCGCCGAGAGCATTGTTATATTTAATAAAAACAAAATAAAACAGAGGAAGGAGAGAAATAATGAAAAAAACAAAACAAAATAATTGCAAATATGCGAATAATTTCAAATCGAAACATAACAAAAACAAAAAAACCCCAAAACGACGAACGATGAGGAGAAAACCTTAAGTGTAATGAACAAAATAAAAACTAAAGAATGGCAAACTTCTTAATCAATTTGATTCACCCAACTAGCATACACACAAAACAAAAACGCAAACGAAAAAAAAAACCAAAAGACATTGCATTAACATTAACATTAACAAAACAAAACAAAACAAAAAAGAAGGGTGACGTGATGTTTACTACTAGATAACCGCTTAACAGGGTGCCCCACAACTTTTTGGGTGACTATTCGTAGCAAGTGATTTTTTTCGCTCAAAAAACAAAACAAACCAAAAAAAAAAAACCAATCAAATATTTAATAATTAAAAATGGGAAAGGAGGCATCGAGGCAGCGACTATCGTAAGATTTCCTAGCGAAATTCCAACCGATTTCCAACCGATTCGATTCTTCCGACTGCAATTGATGGAGCCCAAATCACTTTTCAAACTAGCCTTAGAATTTACTAACAAGGAAATCCCTCGAAACCCTCGAAACTTACTATCAAGCAATTATCAACTAG
>JAJJHY010004047.1:2090188-2109750 GCA_021224005.1 Drosophila setifemur
TGAAGAATGGATTTTCTTTTACTCGCCCTAGAATTTCCACATGGCAAGATGATTTCAACTACACACACACAAAGCGCGCATTGAAGGGAAAGGAAAATGTGAAAGGAGAAAGGAGAAAGCATAGGAAAGCGTATCATCAAAATTGTGCCTTTTCTTTTTGTTGTTGTTGTTGTCGAATCGAATCGAATATCGATGAAAATATACACTACACTCAAATTTGGGAATTATTCAAGTCCCCGCCCCGCCACACCAACCAACACCCCCAATCCCAGCACATCCAGAGTTTTGAATTATGATTTCCGCTCATTAAAGATTCGCATTTGTTCACCCGTTTCCCATTGCAATGTTTTTTTTCCAAACATCCAAACATCCAACATCCAAACATCCAAACATCCAACATCCAAACATCCACAATACAAAGTTAGCCTTAGAAACGAGCATAGAAATTAAAAGCAAATACAATTTTGTTTGTTGAAGTTCGCGTTTGGTATGGATCGGCTATAGCTATGCTATATGAAACGTACCTTCATTGCAGACAGGAAGGGGATAAGTTTAAGGCGAATTGGAAAAGCTGAGAATTTCGGTTGATGTATCCAATATATATACCAATATATAATGCACACACGCATACATTTAAGTACACCACATATGTACAATACTCATGTTCATGGTGCAGACTCTTGAATTGAAAGAGATCCGATTAAATGCGTTCTCATTATGTGTTACGTCAAATGTAATTTGTTCATCAGCGGATGACACTCTCGCCCGAAACACCCAAAAAAAAAAAACACACACTCTCGAAATAAATCGTAATAAAAATACGTAATCATAAGTATTGGTTTGTTTTTTTTTGTATCCTGCTGGGTGTGTCTCAAGTTTGTTATCTTAATTATCATGTTGTGATTTATAATTTTAATATAGGGGGTTAAACACTTTTTTATTATCTTTATCTGAAAGTTATCTTTGATGTTTTATTCGATTTTGTATTAATTTAAGAACATGTTAAACAATTGTTTTAAAGGCAACTGAAGACTAAACAGAACAGAATTTTTATGGGGAATAATTGTTGCATATTTTCAGGCTGCCCTTCAAAAAAGCCTTAAACCTTGCATGAAAAATTGAATTAAAAACAATTAGCTGAACACGTTATCTAAAAAGTTGATTTATAAAAATTAAATAATATATAATATACGTTATTTATTGAAATTCCTACATTTATCTAGAGGGCTTCCGATTTCCTGTCACTCCCTAGTTTGGTAATGGGTTCGACCAAAAATCACCCATGTGATATTCAGTTTCAAAATTGTCCTCTTCTATTCTCTGTGTGTATATTATTCTAGTCGCAGTTTGATATCGGTGCTCAACAATGGCTATTGCATTTCGTTTGGGATTGCTACAGAAATGCCTCAACCTTTGCTGTGTCCGCCAATGCCGTCTTCACCGTAGGTTTAATGGATGCCAGACTTGCGAATCCTCCGGGATCCTCCCCTTTGAAATGTTTATTAACAAGGCTTCGCTTTCCTATTGCCAGACGGGTGTGCCCAAGGACCCTTGAGTCGCTTGATGCGCGAGATGGAAAACAGCTCCGGACCTGGTCCCAATGAAACCAGGAAGAAGCCCCTTGGGGACTCGAGTTCCCATTACAGCCTCAGGCCACTCAACTCGTTCACCGAGCGACGAGCGCCCTTCAGAGTCAACACATCCGCAAATGGTGGGTATTAGTGATCCAGGGATCAGGGATATTCTGGAGTATATGGTGTTCTGATCAACTTACCTACAAAATCCTATTCTTTTTCCACAGCGAACGCGGTGAGGATGCATCCCGTGGTGCGAGGTCTGACCAATTCAATATCGGAGGAATCGCATCGCCATTTGTCCCTGGCAGAGTCGATGGGATACCTCGATCAAATTCTGTGCACCAAGCCGAGTGGGCCGCTGCCGGTGAAGATATTCAAGGCGTCGGACCAGGATTCTCTGGCAGGGATCCTTAAGTGTCGGACGCCCTTGCAGCAGCACACCGATTCGATGAGGAATCGGATTGTGATGAAAATGGTGGACGATTCGCAGGACAGCCTGTTATGTAAACAAGTCAAAGGTCTCTTTCTAGAGGATATCAAGGATTTGCCATCGGAAGTGACAACGGAGCAGGAAACTCCAGTGGAAGAACCTCAGCCCCGGTCCCTGATGGCAATGCTAAAACGTGTCATCTTCAGCGGACAGTTTGACGACAAAGAGCCGACACATGGTGAAAACGTTCGGAATGAGCGTCTCTCAAGGATTCAGTCCGAGATCGGGTGGAACGGGTTGCGTCCGTGTCGCCGATACTCGGATCCCTTTGGCGTGGATCGCGTCAACGACACCCTGCAGGCCTCCCACGCCTACCACATGCGCATTGTGTGCTCCAAAAAGATAGCTCCCTACAATCCCAATCTCGGGGAAACAGAAAAGAAGCCCAAAAAGGATAACCTCCCCAGAAGGAAGACCGATCCGATGACATCGAGAATCGCAAACAATGAACAAGCACGCTTGGAACGACTGATCCAGCAGGAGTCCCTGAGGGGTAGTCATTTACCCAGAGATGCATCAGAACCCAGGGATCCCGTGGCTTGAGCCAACGATCCACAAATTCAGGCAGCATACGAATTGCATTATCGAACAAAATTATCAAGCAAAACCGAATGAATACAACTAAGTTGGAGCACATCTCCATGAGACCAACACTGGCAGCAAAGTCCTGTATCATATTCAAAACACACTGAAACAATTTTTGCTAAATTTGAGAAATTCGAGGACTCAAATGACATCGATAATAAGCAGCTGTCGAGCGAATACATCCAGCCTGAAATTTTTAGTATAGTATTATAGTATTGATGAGAAACACTTTTATTATCCCAGCCATGGGAACAACAAATTTATTTACAGATTGAGTTCAAATCGCTACATATGTCTAGAAAAAAAGTAAACAATAAATAAATTTCTATATCATAATATTTTAGTTTTAAAAATCGCAAATGTGATTTGATATTCTTACTGGTTTCTATAACCCTGCTGAGAGTATTATAATTTTGACAAGCAGCAACGGAGTATAGGAGACATCTCCGCCTCTATGAAGTATACAAATATACAAATATGCTGATCAAGAAAGCATAATCTAGCCAGTTTTTAAGTTATCAATCTTAAATCTTAAGCAAACAAAAACCGTGGCCTACTATAAAATTTTAATTTTAATTTAAAACAAGAAAAGAAGGCTAGCTTCGGGGTCCGAAGCTTAGAATACCCTTGCAGACCAGTTATATAGCCGATATAGCCGATTTTTATAAATCGGCTCTAGTGCCTATGAAAAGTATTTCTAATTTGAGCTCAATGATTACATGAATTATTCAATTTATATATAGTTTATATATAGTTTATAGTATAGTTTATAGCCTATAACTTTTCTAAAATAAATGAGATTCCTAGGATCTTGCAAATGATCTCTATATGCATTAAAGTCCTCGATTTTAATTTAATTTTAATTTAGTTTTAGGTTTTCCCCCGTTCCCCTTACTCAAATTTTTATGGGATTTCCGAAAGTAAGTACTAGGCGAACAGAAAACGCAGCAGGCTGACCTCCATCATTTATTGATTCTCATCCGTGGAGATTTGGGAAACCGTTGTTCTCCATGGAGCTCTCTTCATATTGAGCATGAGTAAAGAGAGTAATTAAAAAAAAAAACTTTGATCTCCGTTGGGCTCTCTTCCTATAAAGCATGGCTAAAAAGAACCGTTAATTGCTTTGGGATGAACATTGCGTGGAAGTAGTTGGGTACTTGCTGACTTGCTACTTTTTCTGTTCGCCTGGTACATGAAATAAACGAAACACTCCGATCAGTTTCCGTTACTACAAAAAATTGATGGCTAAATTTGTTCAATTTGTACGGGATTTCCGAGATCAAGTATCAGGCGAACAGAAAGTTACAGAAGGTCGACCATAAAAGCTCAACTCATTTTTAAGTATCCCCAAAAGATGCAACAAACTACCCAAGAGCGAATATTAATATCGCCCCAAAAGTATGCTACAGTTTTAAACGATTTTGTAACTTAATTTTATCGCTGGTAACTTGCTGGAGCTTTCTGTTCGCCTGGTACATGAAATCAAAGAAAACGCCCATTCTGTTACTAGTTCAAATTTCCGTTACAACAAATTCCAACAACATAATGGCTCAAATTTGATAACATTGTACGGGATTTCCGAGATCAAGCACCAGGCGAACATAAAGTTACAGAAGGTCGACCATAAAAGCTAATTTTTAAGTATCCCCAAAAGATGCAAAATTTTTCTCAAACTACCCAAGAGCGAATACTAATATAGCCCCAAAAGTATGCTGTATTTTTTAATTAAGTGGAATAATTTTTGTTGACCTTCTGGAGCTTTCTGTTAATGTACCAGGCCAACAGAAACCGTAGCAGGTCAGCAATTATGTTTGTTGTTGTAATTTGTTGTAAAGTGTCATAAATCCGCCGTTTTTAAAGATATTTTATTTATTTCTAAGGAAACTCTTATTAATGCCTATTTTAAAATATCCTAAAAGTTTTTAAGAGACTATATTAAATGACTACTTTAACATATCCTGTAAGTATCATAAAAATCGGGACACTATATCCTATAGCTGCCATAGGAACGATGGGATAAAATGGGACATTAAGCATAACTCTTGTGTTTTTCAAGTCAATTAATTCATTCTTGAGAAATACAGTTTTCATTAAAGCCTTTTTAAAATATTAAAAACCCAAAAATCGGATTACTATATCCTATAGCTGCCATACAATCGATCGAACAGTTTGAAAGCCTTCCTTTCTTGTTTTTGTTTTTGTAATTGTAGAAATAATAAACAGACAGAATAATAAACAGACACGTTGTTCGTTTGTGCAATAAATGTTTTTAAGAATATACAAAAAAAAAAAAAATGTAAGGACATTGATTTGGCTTGCACTTGAATGCGGCGATTAATCCTCCTGTTCCAGTTCCGGCTGCAATACCAATTGCGACCCATTGGCAAATGACAAAGGTATGGCCAGGAGAAGGGTGACGTCTGCTGATCCCTTGCCTGAGATAGTCCTTCTAATTTAACTAATTGAAACCGAGAACCGAAAGCCGATTGAGTGCTGATTGGGAACCCGAAGCAATTCAATTATGTACCTTGATATGCCACGATTGAACTTCAGATGTGGACGTAGCCAAGCTGGATGATGATGATGCCATAGGACAGGCTGCTGCTGATCAAGGCGAAGGCGCATCGCATGTCCATCCTGAACAGGCCGAGCACCTTGTTCGGGGGCGATTGTCGGCGAATGGCACGTCGAAGGAGGGACATCTCCCACTGTGGACAAACGGATTAATACAACATCCATAGGTACAAGAATATATTGTGGGCACCTGCCGCTGGATGGCTTTGGAGTCTCGAGTCCCCTCCGTCAGGGGACAAGCGCAGATTCGATTCTCCTGCTTGATCAGATGTTCACAGACGATCTGCAGCAGCAGGCAGTCCGAGAGCTTGACCACCAAGGACATGAGTAAGGTAATGATTCTCGCGGCCTGGAGCCTCGGATTCCATTCCATGGCATTCGGCGGATGGTTGAAGAAGGCGTAGCCCAGGTAGATGCTGCCCGTGTTAAAGAAGAGCTGAAGTACGATCGTGGTGGCCACATGCAAGCCGAATATTCTGTGCACCTCCTGCCCAATTCCCATCAGGCGCTCCTGCCGACGCAGTTGCCTCCTCAGCTCTTCGTAGGATCCCGTCTCCTGCTCCTGATCGCTATTCAAGCGCAGGGCTTCGCCGAGATCCAGCAGGATGAGGACATAGAAGAACAGCACCGATTCCCTGGCCACCAAGTTGTACACGTAGTAGATGTGGGCCAAATAGTCCTCCGTACTCATCGTTCGAATGCCCGATATCATCAGCAGGCTAAACACTATATTGAAGTTATGCAAATAATTGTGGAACTTGACGAAGAACGCCCAGTAGTAGAATCGACTCCGGCTCTGGTCCAGGTCCTTCCTTAGGATCCCCGCCAGCTCGTTGTACAGCTGGCACACCCGTCGCTCGTAGAGTACACTCAAAATATCCTGCACTACCAGCGAACAGAGCTGGAGCCCCACATTGATATCGCTAACCTGGACAAAAAGAATATACATCAATAAATAGCTGAATATTAAATAATTTGAAAAAAACATTAAATAAATTATTTAGTTTTAATTAGTTTAGACCACTCACTCACTTGCAACACAAAGCCCTGCCTGTGGAAGGTGCCCTTGGGGAAGAATCCGCGGGAGTAGTCCTTGTAGCCCCAGTACATGACCAAGTGGATGGCCATTTGAAGCCACTTGTACACTTGCAGATACCGGGAATGGACGAGGCGTCCGCGGGACGGGCTGTAGAAGTGACAGGAGAGGCCCAAGAGCAGCAGCTGGCCCATCCAAAGGCGCAGTGCCATCCGGCACATCCTGCGGGCTAGCATCGTGGCTGGCGACTGAGTTGCTTAAACAATGTTCGCGTTTCCGTTCCCATTCCTTCCGAAGCTCCTCCTCTGCCTGCCCCGGTGGCCCGGTGATTGTCTAACCCAGCCAAGGGACAGAGACCTCTTATCTTAACAAGACACACCTCAACATTCAGGAAAAGTCACTTAATTAATGTTGTCGTAGTTGGGTCACACAAATATTAATTATTGATTAATTAATTATTATTAATTGTCACGTTTAACATAACTGTGATAAAAATAAATTAAGTACCCATTGAGTTCCAAGACAAATTATATTATTATTTATTGCATTTCTATAATTACCTAGAATTTCAATTGAATAAAGAAGAGATTAATCGGAAATATTTTAACTTACTTTTTTTTAATTCTTATTATACGGGTTTAAATTCGGGCTTGTAGTATATTCTTATTGGTGTTTTGTTGGGGGAGTAAGGCATTTTCTTACTTTTTTAATTTTTCTTTTACTTTTTAAGTTTTCATCCGTAAATAGAGATCGAACTGCACCAGAGTAATGAAATAGGAAAAGGCTGTGACGGCAATCAGGTAAACCAATCGACGATCCAGGTGCAACAGACCACAGAGCATGGGGGAATGGCAGTTGAGCAGCTCCAAGGAGAAGTGTTCGATCTGCGAAGGATAATAAAAATATTCTAGCCATTCCAAATTAATTATATAACCTTAACATTAAGTGTTACTGATTCTAATATGATTGACTACTAATTTAAAAGCATTAAATTTGTGTTTTAAATATAAGAGTATTCTAAAATTGATTGATTGATTCAATGTACTAACAAATAATGAACAAATTTGTATTGATATTTAATAAAAAAAAATTGTTTGTATAAACTCTAAAAATATGATTTTTGACGAATTTATTTATTCCAATTTAAAGATAATAAAATTCTGCATTGAAATTTATTTAAAGAAAATATGTTTTAAACAAACTACCACTAAAAAAATCCATAGAATTTAATTAAATTTTAATTTCGAAAAAACAAACACTCCGGAATTAATAGAATTAATAGATCAATCGGTTTTATTACCTCCCTGGTCAGGCGCTCATCGATCGCCGGTGGCTCCGCGAATCTCCTCATGGTCAGAGCCACCGACTCCATCTCCAGCTTGATATGCTCGTTGATCAGGGCCACTATGTAGGTGTCGATGTAGAAGCCAGTGGCATAAAAGGACCCCACCAGCAACGGATAGCTAACCTCCTCCAGGGACTGCTTGGCCAGCATGTGGAAGAGGGCGTAGAAGTTGGTCAGGTTGTTGATCAGCGTGCTCAGCATGAGTCCGAGTAGCTGGAACTGGTGCATCCGAAAGCTCTCCTTCTGGAGGGCATGAATCTCCCGGCAACGCCGCCGAATCTCCTCCAGACGGTCGCTCAACTCGCAACAGCGCTGAAGGAACATGCCACCGGGTCGCAGCCTACCCGCCTCCTCCCTCAGCGAGTCCAACTGGAGGTTGAGTTGGCGATAATACTTCAAGACCGAACCATTGATGAAGTAATTATAGTCAGCCATATTCTCGGTGTAGTTCCACAGGACGAAGGCGTAAATGGCGAAGTGAACTCGCACCTGGTTGACGGCGCCCTTTTCCCCCGCTCCATATTGAGCAAATATTCCACAGACCTAGATATATGTTTATATGTTTGATTTACAAATATACAGATTACTTAGGAACTCTGAAGGGGATGGGTATTAGGTTTTAATTATCTATAGACCCCACCTGAATAATCATCATCAGATTGATCAGGCAGAACTTGAAGTACATGAAGAATTCGAAGGGCTTCTTCGGCCCATTCGGGGCATTCTTGAACTCCCTCTCCAGGTGACTCCTCTTGTTGGTGCACCGCTGGTTAATGTCATCGAAATGGACAGTATTGGCCACATAGGTCACGATCACCGTCGCATATTTGATGGCGGTATTCGCAAAGCTCACATAGAGGAGCAGTTGCAATCGCCGGTCCCTCGTGTCGGTCAGGGTGCGGAAATGATAGCCAAAATATCCTGGCAGGACGACAATCAGCAGCAGACTCAGCAGATGGCTGTAGACGATGAGGAGCCTTTTGATCGGACGCCTCAGGGCCTGTTGCGGCACATAATCGATCACCACCTGGCCATAGATGAAGGCATAAACATGGCCATAGTGATAGATCTTGTACTCGTGGCGTTCCCAGAAACTCCGCTTGTCCGGCTGGGTCATTCCGTCCGGCTCCGGTCACGCCGGCAAACTGGAGTCAACTGGAGTCCGGAGCTGGAGCTGGCCACTGTTCGTTGCGTGCCTCTCGATATATAGCCTAATTAATGCAGATGGCCGATACCAAAGGCTCGACAAATAGAGCTGAAAGCCTCGAACGCACTCAGAACATTTTCCACAAAATTAATAAATGCGAGTCACGTATAATTAATAAATAATAATAGTGGTAATATAAACAAAATCACTTTGACAACAAACGAGATAACTTCGTTATTTAATCAACAACACTACATGATATTTTATTTAATTTACTACGCACTATAACATTACTAATTTCTAATTCAAACTAAGTATATTTTAATAATTAATAAATTACTACGCAATATAACATTACTAATTTCTAATTCAAACTAAGTGTATTTTAATAATTAATAATAACGAAATCACTTTGACAACAAACGAAATATGTATGGTATTTCATCTAGACCACTACATAATATTTTATTTAATTTACTACGCAATACAACATTACTAATATCTAATTCAAACTGAGTATATTTTAATAATTAATAAAAATGGTAATAATAACAAAATCACGTTGATATCTTCGATATTTAATCTACAATACTACATAATATTTTATTTCATTTACTACGCAATATAACATTATTAATTTCTAATTCCAACTGAGTATATTTTAATAATTAATAAAAATGGTAATAATAACAAAATCACTTTGATATCTTCGATATTTAATCTACAATACTACATAATATTTTATTTAATTTACTACGCACTACATCTTTACTAATTACTATTTCAAACTGAAACTAATTATATTTTATTTCTCCGTTACTGAAAGGACTTGCAAAGAGCAATAATCGATCCAGAAGTTTGCAGGATCTGTAGGAATAAATAATAAATAAAAAAAGTTACTATAATTAATTCAGCAAAGGTAAAGGTAACTAAAATATTTCTTATTTATTTTTCTACAAAAAGGATATAAAATCGAGGGATTACGAACCGAGGCAAAGGTGGCCAGCGAGGGTGAAAAGAAGGGCACTCCCATAGTCACAGGACGCTGGGATCGCAGGACCAGGAGCAGGACGAAGAGCCTTTGTTTGGGTGCGCAGATATGCCAGGGAATGCATTTCAATACTCTCACCAGTCCCGAGCTCTGATCGAAGGAAAGGAAGGTCACCAGATTAATATTGAAGTTCATCTTTATCCCTAGGACTGAATCAATAGTTTTGTTTCCCCTTTTTTTCAGTGCAATATAATATTTTGTGATCCTAGACAGGATCGTACTTACTTAAGTCATTAGAGATCCATTCAATGATCTTCAAAAATAAGAATACAACTTACACTCTCAGCCACCAAGGTGCCGCCATAGCAATAAACCAGGAGTTGGCTCAGAGCAGCTATGGTGTAGGCCACATAGAGCAGGGTACCCAGCCCATTGCTACCCTCTGCCAGGAGGTTGACCATACTGAATCCGATGACCATGGCGGCGGATACGAAATGAGCCAACGTAATAATCCAATAACGCTCTCTGAAGAACTTGACCAAGTCGATGATCGCATTGTGCTTCGAAACAATAGTCTTCAGTTGTTGCTCCAAATGATCGCCCTGCACCGGGGAGATCTCGAGGAGATCTTCGGAATAAAATAAATTATAGATAAATAAATAACAACCAGGGAACCAAGGGATCTGCTTAGTTGTTTTGCCCACCTTGGTAGGGCTTAAAAATGGCCAGAATCTCCGATTGGAGGACTTCGAAGAGGGCCGACAAATGGGCACAGAACTCAAAGTAGAAGCCATCGCATCCTCCGAACATAAAGACGGTCACATATCCCGTGTAGGCAATAAAGACATAGGTGATGGGGAAAAAATAGCTCGTGAGGAGCACCTTGGGCATCCTATCGAAAAGGCAAAATAAATTGGCAAATACAAAAAGAAGATTGAGGAGAGCACTGATTACGTCATATTGAATGGTGGGGTCCAGAGGATCTCGTCCCTGCGATTCTGCAGGTGGAGAACCAGGACAATTAGCAATGGCTTCAGATTGTAGGTGGTGCAGGTGAAGAACCCGGTGGACAATGGCCAGAAGTTGATGCGTGCAGCGAGGACGGAGTGCCTCAGCCGGATTTCGAGCTGCTCCCTCAGCTCATATGTAGCCCCGAACAGGAGGTCTCTCAGCCGGTTCCACATCTCCGCCAGATCCCTGCGGTAGCGCAGCATGAGGAACATTTTGAGCAGGGTCACCGCAGACGTGCCCGCCGGACAGAGCGTCTCCAGGGCCAGGGTGATCTGCTGGTGCTGCAGGAAAACCATTCCAGCATGCAGTTCGGTAGCCACACCAATCGCCAGGACAACAAAGTTGACGAGGGCGCGTGGTGGCAGGTATTCACCCGTTTCCCCAGGCCAATAGCCCATTAGGTTCAGGCCAAGTCGGGGCACTGCAAAGAAATAAACCGGCAACGGTTGCTTGTTTTTCAGGAAGCGAAACCACATGGCTATCTTAGGAATTCTTTTTGATATTCATTCGGCCGAAAATATCCTTTATATAGGTCGTTCTCTAGGGTCAGCACACAAAAAGAAATAATTTGGGCTGAACCTTTAAGTTTCTTATTTTTTTTGGGGAGAACATTCCTATGGTAAATCAAAATATTGGTGAACAATAATGAAAACTATTTGCTTTCGTTTTTTTTGTTGCATATTTATTAAAGAACAATTTATATAAATATTTCTAAAAATTTGAGATGTTTAACCCATTGAAATAAATTTCTATGTAAGAAAATAAGAAAGATCACTGAATTTATACTTACAAAATATGTAAAATTAAAATTTTATTATTTGATACAGCAAATTATTTGTAGTGTATACTGGCGTATTTAATTGACTTGTTATGCAGCAAATTAAAATACATATATATATTGGGCAAAGTTCGGCCTAAAGTTTCGCAATTTCGCAGGATCGGATAATTGTTCAGTTGGTTCATTAGTTATTTATGGAACAGATGGGCAGAGTGTCAATCGAAATGGTATCGGATCGAATTGATTCCAACGAATCAAATCGAACGAATCAAATCGAACGAAGTCAATCCAAATCCAAGACGCAGACGACAGACACAAGTAGCCGGGAATGAGTCGCAATCAGAGCTAATGCATCAATTAGCGTTAGCCGCTAATTTCAGTAATCAAAATACAAACAAATCAAGATTAAGACTTGGGGCTTGCGACCCGGACGGGTCCGGACTCGGACGTCGGACGACGGACGTCGGACTTTTCGAGTTCGTGCGTTTTTCGGCTAATCTCTAGCCCACTCACGCACAGCATGGAGCACAGCCAATCCAGTCCAGGGGCGGACGGAGTTCCTCGATCTTCCACTCTTATATTGGCCAAATATGATAAGGGCTATCCACTTAAATAAATAAAGTTCATGAATGTATTTCCCATTAGCTAAGCGGATTAAGTAATAAATGGGAAGCAGAAGACAACAGTTTATCACCTTCTGGCAAGAATTGGGAAAATTAAATAGATTTTAGAAAATAATCAAAGTTTCCGGGTTAAGGGATAAATAAATAAATGAAATTCATGAATTTATTACACATTAGCTAAACGGATTGAATAATAAATGAATATGAAATGTAAAACTAACAATTCAACATTTTCTGCAAGAATTGTATAAAAACAACTTTGATAAGGGGATAAATAAATAAATAAAATTCACAAATTATTTTCCATTAACTTAGCGAATTGAATAATAAAATGAATAGGAATTGTAAGCCAACAATTTAAAATTGTATGCAAAAAATAACCATGTTAAGGGGATACATTAATAAATAAAATTCACAAAATATTTTCCTATAAGCTAAGCGGATTAAGTAATAAATAAATATATATGCATTTTAGGAAATAAACACATTTCTGATAAATAAATCAATCCTATGAATTTATTTCCCATAACCCAAGCGGATTAGGTGTTAAATAAATAGGAAAGATAAACCAAGAATATGTCATCTTTTGACTTCTTCTGGATAGAGTAGGGAAAATAAATATGTACCTATGTCAGCAAATAATCAAAGTAGGGGCATTCCCCATTTACTCGTATACCCACCATCATTTATAATCCCGTCTTATTTTCCTATTTAAGCAATGTAGTAATGACCCTAATGATTCACATTGATAAGAGCTATTACTCACAATATATATAGTCTCTTATCAAAAAAAAAAATCCGGACGCAGGCAGACTGGATATTAAACTTGTTTTTGTTTTTAGTATCACGTGATTTAAACGGAAAGAGTTTATTTCGTTGCGTGGTATTTAGCAGATAAAAATAAATCTAAACCTATTTTTCACTTTCAAAGTCTTCTTAATGGGAGTTGCTATTTATATGTTTGACCTTTTAATCCTTTTAGGGATTTATTATATGCATTAAATACGAATTTTGTACTCTAAAATGGCTAGCCACTTAAATATTTATTTAAATATATATATTTAAATATCGGTGATTCATTAATTTTGTGATTTATTAAAATAAGTAATTATAAATATTTAAATAAGTACCTTTATTAGCCGCATTTAATGCAGTTAATGCAACTCGCTCTGCAATACCTGTCTTTCCTGTTTTCGGCTATATATATATTAAATTTCGAATTTCAAGCCCCCGACTACCTTAACCCCTTGGAATCCGCACCTGTTCCTTACCAGATGCCCCTCAAATAAAGTCATAAATCATGCAAACCTGCAAACCTGAAGTTTTGTCAACGCCACAGACGAGTTCAACGTTATATTTTAGCTTTTATTTGATTTTTGATGTTAGTATGTGTTTTTATTTATTTTTTTTGCAGGCACACTTAGATTAGTAGAGCACGTTCCTTGAGCCGATGCCGTCAGCGATCGCACGAGTTTAGTTTCTTTTTTTTTTTGAGTGTTTGATCGGGTTTTAATAAGCCGCGACGCCTCCGAAGGTCGATCTATATTATACATATATATATTTACATATTGGCCTCACCCTCCAAGTTGTACCCACACACAAGGAGAAATAGGTATTACACTATCAATGCAACCTAAAATGTAACCTTAAATCTAATCCATATCATTGAAAAATATATGAAAATATATTAAAACATTTAATTGGGTTTTTCAATTTATGTTTGTTTTGATGTTAAAGGTATTTTTGGTGTCTTCCAATCATTTTTAAATACCTATTGCATTAGAGATTACGTGTTGGCAAATCATTTAGAATAAGGTTAGATAAGTTTAATATGGTAAACTAGCGAATGGATCACTAATTCGGCGATTTAGTGAAATCTCTCCCCATGGCAACTACTAACTAGTTACTAACTACTAGCTACGAGCCCCTTTCTCAAAACCACAAGGGCATCAAATTGATTTAAAACACTGCATGATAATAATGATGATGGGTAATTTGCTTGATTCGCGGGATTGGGATAGATTTGATGGGCATAATTGCAGCAACAGTGTACCGAGTACCAAGTACCAAGTACCAAGTGGTTTGCAAATTGAATCAACGCCAATTGTTCAGCCATCAGCAGTTGTCCTCTCCCCTTTCAACTTCTATGTATGTCCATATGTATGTCCATATGTATCTTCCTCTGCAGAATGCATTTGTTTTGCTTCAAAAATTGTTTGGGGTTCTTGTTGTGGTTTTTTGATTTTGTTGTGTTGATTTTGTTTGCCAGCATCAAATCGCAGCACAGCTTCCTAGCAACTTGACAATCGCCGAACAATTCCTCTCCCTAAGCTAGTTTTCACGCAGACCCTCAACTCGCTAAACAAGTACAGTGATGCCTCTGATTTATACTTTGTAGTACATATTTTCTACGAAATATAAAGACTCAGGTTTTGACAATTGCATATGTTCAATATCGAAATAGATACATTTGATGCCTCTGAAACTATCATTTATAATTTGTAGTAGATACGATATATATAATTTATAGACTCAAGATCCATTAAACATTAAATTTTTTAAAATATGAATAGAAGCTTTATTTTTAAATATATTTTTGTCGGTTTTATTATATGAACTGTATCATCTTTGCATTTGTAGTTAAAACCTGTTCGCATCATCCCAGAGATCACTGCACATTCAAATAGAAGACCAAAAGGGGTTCATCTCAATTGAGATGGCGTGACACTGTTTTGAAGAGAAATAATTTGGATTTGGGGAAAGGGGGGGACTTGGGGATTTGGGGGATATTGGGTATGCGATCCATGCGATCCATCAGATCAGATCACGCTGCTTCATGTGCGAACAGAACAGAGAACTGAGAACTGAGAACCGAGATCCGAGTTTCCCCACAGACAGACAGGGGAAAAAACGGCACCAAAAACAAAGCATTTAGAGTGCACATGACTATTTGGATTAGATAAGTTTATTATAGAATAAATAAGCGTGCGGGCCACAGTCAGGAACCCGAATGCGAATGCCACAGCCAGAGCCATAAAGAAGTTAAGCAATTCAGACAGTTTAGAGCATAAATTGTTTAATAGAGTTTATACGCCAATTGGGGGCATAAAGAGTGTCGCATTTTATATTATGGAACTGCAGACACACATCCATGTATGGGGGATATATATGCTATAGTATATACGTTATGGAATCTATTCGAATTCCCCGTAAAAACCCATTCACAAAAACAAAAAACAGAACCCAGACTTTCCAGATAAGCGGATAACTACGTAACGCTGACAAAGTTCAGGGTCAGAATCAGCACCTTTATGGCCCATCCAATATTTCGCTGGCTGATCGGTGGTCGGCGGATTATGCAACTTTATTGGGGCCCCTTAAGAACAAGAAGCAGAAGGAAAACCATTCGATGGGGCGATAGTCATCTAACGAATACTGTGACCCCCATCGGTTGTAATCGTGTTAGGTTTATGATACACTTCTTGGAATTCGAGGAATGCTCAGATATGCAACGATTAATTAGACTAAATTTAAGAAAAGTTGAGTTCAATAGAATAACTATAGAAATAGTATCCGATAAATTATCTTAGAAATAATTAATGTACCCTTATGTACTTGAGAGTGTTAATAAATACAAGAGCAAGCCTATCGTATTTATTTATTAAACTATTTAAATTTAATATTCGTTTGATGAAAATATTCCCCATAACAAGTACAATTTTTGAGAATATTTATCTGTATTATTATAATACTAGTGATTGAATGAATAACCAGAAAAAGTAGTAAATATGAATAATTAATAAACTGGATAAAAACAAACAGGCCTTCAATAGTTTATAGGTTTTCATTTAGCATTCACTACAAATATGTAAAAATTCATTATTCTTGTAATGCCAAAACCAGTGCAGAATCGAATCCATCCCATTTAGATTTAAATTAAAGATTGTTTTATTGTAAATATTCAATTTTGTGCTTTTTTTTTAAATTTTGTATTGTTATACACGGAATAACATACACACATACACGAAAGAATTTCCAAAAAAAGTAGTAAGTATTAATAATTAATAAACTGTTTAAAAACAAACAGGCTTTCAATAGTTTATAGGTTGTTAATTAGCATTAACTACAATTTAGTTAAATTCGAAATTCTTGTAATGCCAAAACCAGTGCAGAATCGGATCTATCCCATACAGATTTAAATTAAGATGGTTTATTGTAAATATTCAATTTTATGTTCTTTATTTTGTATTTTTATGATACTCCTTTCCTCAAAGAATAACCAGAAATGTAATAAGTAATAATATTTATTAACATGTATTGAAACAAAGCAGCCTTCAATGGACTATAGGTTGTCATTTTAGCATTAACCACAAATTGGTTTAATTCCCATTTCTTGCATCTGGTGACCTCGATCTGCGGGTCATCCGGGAAATTGGCGCCGAAGCGTCAGCTAAAAATAAGCAAAGTGCTCGATGATTGGCCGCAATGATAAATTGCCGCTTGATGATCACCAATTAAGCTGGCGAAATTAATGCGAAATGTGAGATATCCAATTCCCCAATTTTTGAAGTACTCTAATTCCTCCATTCCTCCATTGGCGGCCAAATTTAGCGCCAATTAATTAATCACATGCGGGAATATTCGCACAAGTGAAACAAATATATTTTTCGGCTTTTGTTGCAAATTCAAAACGCAAGGAAACATTAATTATTGATCTGAGTAACTACCATTTCCAACCATTTGTCCAGATTGTTTATGTGACAGCTATGACAGAACAGATACTCGTAGATTAAATATATATTATCGCAGGGAAATACATTATGGTGCCACAAAACTATATGTATACATCAATAGTTGTTAGATTTATAATCTGTCTGCCACCGAAAATAAATTTCCCTGCGAGATTCTAGATAACTCAGAAACTGTTTGACGTCCAACCTGAAAACTACTAAAATGAAACGTACCAAAGGAGCAAAGTTCAATGGGGCCAAAGGACGAACGTCATGTCCATAGTAAATAATCGGCAGATGTTCCCTCCCCATTAGCGGAATGGTAATCCCCTTTGGAAGTGTATTGGTATACTATAATAGATGATTGCTGGGAGCTGCCTTCACCTACTTACCTTTAAAGTCGGTTATCGTCGCCACGCGTCGCTGGCTCTTCTTCTAGCTTCTGGCGGCACTCCAGCATTCTGACCGGCATATTTAGGGCACCTCCTGGGTGCTGGGCCTGGGCCCCCCTAATCTTTGGCCAGCGGGTTCGCTATCGCTGATCAAACGTGTTCTTTTGTTGTAGGCCTTTTTCGCCACTCGCCACTTTATGGCCCCGCCGATCGCCGATCGCCTTCGCGTCGCCTAAGCCAATTTGAATGCAGCCGGCGGGAGAGACGCTCGCAAAGTCGCAAAAAAATAAAACAAAAACAAAAAAAAAAGCCTCGTTAAGTTCGAGCAAACGTCGAAGCTGGAGAAGAAGCAGACGAGCAGCAGCAGACAGACGGAGACGGAGGCGGAGACGGACGGACGTTGACCGCAAACGCATGCGCAGTTCACGTGAACAAAAAGGCGAGCGGAATGAGTGCTGCCAAATCGGCTATATTCCCATGATAACTGAAAGCAGTTGTAAACAATGTATATCTTCGATTTTATACAAACTTACTGAATATGTTTATGGCAAGCATTTAGACAGAAATTAAAATATAATAAATGTATTAAACAGGGGAAAAACAGAAGAGATTCAAGTGAAATTAAGTGATATATGTTTTTCGATTCAGGATTTCCTAGGATTAATTAAATAATACGATTAATTTATTTTTTAAATTTTATGCAAAACTATTGAAAATGTTTGTGGGTTATTGAATCCCTAAAAGCATTTTTGAGGAACTAAAAAATATATTACATATTTTAAACAGAGAAAAAACTAAAAATATTCAAATGATATCACTCATACGCAGTGTTTTTAAAGGCAATATGACAAACTTTTTTTGATTCAGGAAGGCCTAAGATGACAAAATTAAAATAATACTCATCCGGTTACGGTTGTATACGAAATTATGAAAAAAAAGTTTATTAAACTTTCTTCAAGCACTTAAAAATTAAACAAAAGTTTCCAAAGAAATTACTCATACGCAGTGTTGGCAACGGTAAAACAAGGCAAGATTTTTGATTTAGCATGGCCGAAAGTAAAGAAATTAAAATAAGTTTACCTATATTTGTTAGATGAATTCAAAAATGAAGAATTGAATTTAATTAGATTACAAAAGTTCCCAAACTAAACAATTTTCCAACTCTCTACGTTTTTAGTACTTATAGTATTAATTTAAATTGCGAAAGAGTCTATACAAAGAAAGTACAAACGCGAAGAAAGAAATTAAGCCATGTCAAGGGGTGACAAATTGTATTTACAAATCAGCGGGCTTTGTCGAAAAGCTGAAGATAGCAAATGGAAATCACTCATACGCAGTGTGCACCGAGTTTGTTCACAGACAGTTGATAAATGCATTGTGAAGAGCAGCGACTGAGTAATTCTTTGAAAAGCTATGCTAAAAATATAAATAATTTTTCTTTTAACTGAATTACCATTAAGAAATGTTCGTTATTAACTTTGGTTACCATCGAAAACGGCTATTTAGCCGATGCCGTCAACACTGTGGAGAAGTGAACTGCCAGCCGACGATTAATAGAAAATTATTTCACGTTTTCTTGCTTGTTTTATTTTATGAACAGATGTACGTTTGTCGGCTTGTCGGTGCGTTGGCCAATGGCCGATACATATGTTAATTGTGCATTTAAAATTGAAATAAAATGTAGCTTGTCGCAATTTATTTGACACGTTTAAGTTGTTATTTCTTTTATTTTTTTTTATATCGACTGTCTGCCCCTCCAGACGTTTTTATTTGCGTTTAAATTTAGATCAGCTGGCCAATCCCTACACCCGAAGAGAAAATATGTTTAATGAATTGATGATCGTAAAGTTGTTGGTTCCAGCAAAAGCAGGGTTAATTAATTAAATTAATTTGCACCCAAGGAAAACAAGTTTAGCGGTAGAATAATTTGCATTGGTGGATTAAGGACAAAGAATCCTTGAAAATCTTAAATCATTATTGCTCAAGATGTTTATTTATTTTCCATAATAATAAAGAATATTTTGTATCTTTTGGGTGGAAGTAGAACTTTATCCCTATAGGAATAACTACCCCGATGGGCTGGTTTCAATTTCCATTTACCACCGCAGACATAGGAATACACCTGAACAATAAACATTTTTGTGCAAAACTCGTTTGCAATTAACATTTTCGCACCTGCCGCTGGCTGGCTGGCAAACACTTCCAATATTTTTTCGTGGGTGTACGATTACGCATTGAAGTTACGCATTGTGGAGAGCCCGGTGGAGATGGAAGAGGCGGTTA